>OY740809.1:2455000-2602627 GCA_963514005.1 Raja brachyura
TTTTTCCATGAGTTTAGTCATGAAAACGACTAGCTGGGTTAGATATCAGAAAGTAAACCTTAGGTTTCATAATGGATTTCATATTCCATTCATCCTGCTCAATCCACTTGTGATGCAGACAATAGACAATAGACAATAGGTGCAGGAGTAGGCCATTTGGCCCCTCAAGCCAGCACCACCATTCACTGTGATCATGGCTGATCATCCCCAATCTGGCATAATGTGGGGAATGAGACAATCAAATTGTCCACAGCAAGATTCCGCATGTTGCAGTGCAAGCATAGTTGGACCATCTATTTTAATAATGCCTATTGAGCATTAGTCTGGAGACAGGGGACAACCGTCTACTACTTCTTCAAACCCATGTTTTGGGATTGTTTGCAACTCTCTGAGAGAATAAATCATGCTGCAGTTGAATGTACCACTACAAAGAGAAGCTGCGAAGGAATTGGATAGAAACATAGAAACATAGAAATTAGGTGCACGAGTAGGCCATTCGGCCCTTCGAGCCTGCACCGCCATTCAATATGATCATGGCTGATCATCCAACTCAGTATCCCGTACTGATCATGCACTACTGAATATTGTGGTATCTTTCTCATGTGCAATTGTACATGAGAAAGATGTTATTGTAAATCAGAATCTTACCCTGTGTATTGCATTCTGTGTTTGGTCTGAGTGTGTAGTGCTGCTACTGTGGACTACAGATGGCAATGGTCATGTCTATGTTGGACATCAGACGGCCATCATCATGTCTACGGTGGACTATAGATGGCCATGGTCATCTCCTATGGCAGACCCATGTCTCTTTACCCTCCTGATTTCTCAGTCCTCTCCCCATTTATAAAGCAGTCTACACCTTTATTCCTTCTACCAAAGTGCATGACCATACACTTTGTTACATACACTGTATTCCATTTGCCACTTTTTTGCCCAATCTCCCAACCTGTCTTTCTGCCAGCTGCCTGCTTCCTCAACACTACCTGCCCCTCCACATATCTTCACACCTAACTAAAAATCACATGGTTTCTTCAAACGACAGTCATGCTGTGGTGACAAATGTATGTTCATGATGCACATCTAAATTATCCCAACTGCTATAGTCAATACCTGGACAAGGAAGGCCTTCTTAACTGCCTGTGACTCATGAATGATATACCTGTTAGCCACCAATGAAGCAACTGATTAGAACACTGACCAAACACTATAGCCCCGTCCAACAGTTCTGCACTTGGGTGGCAGCTTTGAATTTTGCACTTGAGAGCAGGATTTAAACTGAAAACCTTCTGATTCAGAGGCAAACAAAAGCCTGCCATAAAAATTATGATATTTAACCTACCCCCCAGTCCTAAAGTAAAAACAGAACTGTTCTGATGAATTGACCTGAAATGTTAACTTTGTTTCTCCCCACAAAGGGAACAGAATATTACACATAAAAACAAAATGCTGGAGGGACTGAGCAGAACAAGCAGCATCTTCAGTGACAACAGGATAGTTGACGTTTCGATACTTAAATAGTCCCAAAAATGCCACAACTGATATTGAACAAAGGAGGATATTCCTCCTTATAGCTGATCTCGATATTAATAATTAACGAACCAACAAATCAAATTCATTCTCACCATTTTCAGTATTTATTTCAGGCCAGCAGCAAAACAAATATTTGTCTTGCTTTCCAGTTAAGTTGTGAAACAAGTATTAGGGTCATTAAACTATCAAGCACATCAATTAGTCTTTCCTTCGCACGGAAATCAATATCAACATAAATGAAAACCACATGGTCTCTTCAAACGGCAGTCAGGCTGTCGTGTTAATTGCATGTTCATGATAGAAACATAGAAACATAGAAAATAGGTGCAGGAGTAGGCTTCAAGCCTGCACCACCATTCAATATGATCCTGGCTGATCATTCAACTCAGTATCCTGTACCTGCCTTCTCTCCATACTCCCTGATTCCTTTAGCCACAAGGGCCACATCTAACTCCCTCTTAAATATAGCCAATGAACAGGCCTCATCTACCTTGTGTGGCAGAGAATTCCAGAGACTCACCATTCTCTGTGTGAAAAATGTTTTCCTCATTCCTAAAGGAATTCCCCCTTATCCTTAAACTGTGACCTCTTGTTCTGGACCTCCCCAACATTGGGAACAATCTTCCATCATCTAGCCTGTCCAACCCATTAAGAATTTTGTAAGTTTCTATAAGATCCCCCCTCAATCCTCTAAATTCTAGCGAGTAAAAGCCGAGTCTATCCAGTCTTTCCTCATATGAAAGTCCTGACAACCCAGGAATGAGTCTGGTGAACCTTCTCTGCACCCCCTCTATGGCAAGAATGTCTTTCCTCAGATTTGGAGACCAAAACTGTACGCAATACTCCAGGTGTGGTCTCACCGAAACCCTGTACAACTGCAGTAGAACCTCCCTGCTCCTATACTCAAATCCTTTTGCTATGAATGATGCAAGCTGAAAATGTTGCCACTTTCAATATTATATGGCATAGCTTTAAATAGTTAATCATTCTTCAGATAGTTGATTTTAATTGATACTAGACCAAGTGGGACCCGTTGGGTCTGCTCCCCCAACGCACCTGTTCCCTACCCATAGCCCCCAATTGCACCTGCACTGCATGTTGCAATAGCAATTCACCCTCCCCTATGAGGTGAAAAGTTCAAAGTTTCCTGTGTCACAACATTGGATTGAAGTGTGTTGGAAGCTGGCAGGAATGATTTTAACAGTAAAAATCTTATAAACGTTATTGTGAAATATAGGAAGAAATCTTCAGTGAAGCTAATCACTGTTAGCTGAGCCATTGTGACATCTTCAGTTGAAGCTGGTCTTTTTAAATCCAAAGTCTTTTGATATTTTTAAACTTTAATCAGTAATAACCATATAACCATATAACAATTACAGCATGGAAACAGGCCATCTCGGCCCTTCAAGTCCGTGCTGAACAACTTTTTTCCCTTAGTCACACCTGCCTTCCACTCATACCATAACCCTCCATACCCTTCTCATCCATATGCCTATCCAATTAATTTTTAAATGATACCAACGAACCTGCCGCCACCACTTCCACTGGAAGCTCATTCCACACTGCTACCACTCTCTGAGTAAAGAAGTTCCCCCTCATGTTACCCCTAAACTTCTGTCCCTTAATTCTAAAGTCATGTCCTCTTGTTTGAATCTTCCCTATTCTCAAAGGGAAAAGCTTGTCCACAACAACTCTGTCTATCCCTCTCATCATTTTAAAGACCTCTATCAAGTCCCCCCTTAACCTTCTGCGCTCCAGAGAATAAAGAGCCATCTTATTCAACCTATCTCTGTAACTTAGCTGTTGAAACCCAGGCAACATTCTAGTAAATCTCCTCTGTACCCTCTCTATTTTGTTGACATCTTTCCTATAATTGGGCGACCAAAATTGTACACCATACTCCAGATTTGGTCTCACCAATGCCTTGTACAATTTTAACATTACATCCCAGCTTCTATACTCAATGCTCTGATTTATAAAGGCTAGCATACCAAAAGCTTTCTTTACCACCCTATCTATATGAGATTCCACCTTCAAGGAACTATGCATGGTTATTCCCAGATCCCTCTGTTCAACTGTATTCTTCAATTCCCTACCATTCACCATGTACGTCCTATTTTGATTTGTCCTGCCAAGGTGTAGCACCTCACACTTATCAGCATTAAACTCCATCTGCCATCTTTCAGCCCATTTTTCCAACTGACCTAAATCACTCTTTGGAACTTTGGAAATCCTCTTCATTATCCACAACGCCCCCTATCTTGGTATCATCTGCATACTTACTAATCCAATTTACCACCCCTTCATCCAGATCATTGATGTACATGACAAACAACAAAGGACCCAACACAGATCCATGAGGCACCCCACTAGTCACCTGCCTCCAACCCGACAAGCAGCCATCCACCATTACTCTCTGGCTTCTCCCATTCAGCCACTGTTGAATCCATCTTGCTATTCCTGCATTTATACCCAACAGTTGAACCTTCTTAACCAACCTTCCATGAGGAACCTTGTCAAATGCCTTACTAAAGTCCATATAGACAACATCCACTGCTTTACCCTCGTCAATTTCCCTAGTAACCTCTTCAAAAAATTCAAGAAGATTAGTCAAACATGATAAGTTGAGAAATAAAACATAAAATGTTCAGTGAAGGTGCTCGCTGCCTAGAGGGGAAAAATGTGAATCAGAATATGTAAAAATCTTGTGAAAGCTGGCATTTTTAAAGCTTTAATCGTGAATAACGTGAAATATAAGATGAAATCTTCAGTGAACTTGAACACTACTAGCCGAGCCATTGTGACGTCATCAGTGAAAGCTGGTTGTTTGAAATTCAAAACCTTTCGATGTTTTTAAACTTCTTACTTACTTTTAATCAGTAGTAAGTTGATAAATAAAGCATAAAATGTTCAGTGAAGGTGGTCTCAGCTTCGAGGGAAAAAATGTCAATAAGAATATGTAAAAATGTAATCGTTACTGCGTAGTGTTTTTGAGAAGATGTAAAGCGAACCACATATACACACACAAACAAGATCAGTTTAAATAAGTACCAGACCAACTGCAGATCTGTTGGGTCTGCTCACCCAACGCACCCGTTCCCTACCCGTAGCTCCCACTGGGGGCGTGGTCCTCCAACTCAAGCCGCTTCTGAACGCAAGATTCCAGCAATCCCCTTGCCTTCCTCAGCAGTGATCTTTTAAAAAAAAATTCAAATGCACATGCCCTACGTGTTGCAATAGCAATTCACTCTCCCCCCTCTATTCGAGCCATTGGGATGTCATCATTTGTAGCTGGTCGGTTTGAAATTCAAGGCAATTAATCAGTAATAAGTCGAGAAATAAAGCATAAAATATTCAGTGAAAGTGATCTCGGCCTCTAGAGGAAAAATGTGAATCAGATGTAAAATATGAATATGTAAAAATCTTGTGAAAGTTGCCATTTTTTAAGCTTTAATCGCGAATAACGTGTCAAATATAGGATGAAATCGTCATTGAGGCTGGTCTCTGCTTGCTGAGCCATTGTGATGTCATAATTTGAAGCTGGTTGCTTTAATTTGAAAGTCTTTTCACTTTTTTATACTTTAATCAGTAATAAGTCGAAAAATAAAGCATGAAATGTTTCGATAAGGTGATCCTGGCCTCGATGGGAAAAATGTCAACAGAAATATGTTAAAATGGTATCGTTGCTGTGTAGTTTTTTCACGAAGATATAAAGACATCCACATATACACACTAACAAAATCAGCTTTTTAATAAGTATATGATATGATCTAGATTACAGTTACTTTTGATAGACACAAAATGCTGGAGTGACTCAGCGGGACAGGCAGCATCTCTGGAGAGAAGGAATGGGTGATGTTTTGGGTCGAGACCTTTCGTCAGACTTCTTACAGTTACTTATATCTTATTACTCCGCTATCTTTAAGAGCTCTAGCTTACTCTCTCTTGAAAGCATGCAGAGAATTGACCTCCATTTCCTTCTGATGCAGAGAATTACACAGATTCACAACTCTCTGGGTGAAAAAGATTTTCCTCATCTCCGCTCTAAATGGCCTACCACTTATTCTTAAACTGTGGCCACTGGTTCTGGTCTTCCCCAACATTGGGAACATTAGGAAGTGTGTCCAATCCCTTAATAATCTTATTTGTTTCAATAAGATCCTCTCTCATCTTTTTAAATTCCATCATATACAAGCCTAGTCGCTCCATGCTTTCAACATATGACAGTCCCGCCATCCCAGGAATTAACCTCGTGAACCTACGCTGCACTCCCTCAATGGCAAGAATGTCCTTCCTCAATTTTGGAGACCAAAACTGCACACAATACTCTAGGTGTGGTCTCATTAGGGCCCTGTACAACTGCAAAAGGACCTCTTTGTTGCTATACTCAATTCCTCTTGTATGAAGGCCAACATGCCATTACCTTTCTTCACTGCCTGCTGTACCTGCATGCTTACTTTCAGTAACTGTTGAACAAGGACACCCATATCTCGTTGTACTTCTGATCTATATTGGTGAGACCGAGCGGAGGCTTGGCGATCGTTTCGCCGAACACCTCCGCTCGGTCCGCAATAACCAACCCGACCTCCCGGTGGCTCAGCACTTCAACTCCCCCTCCCATTCCGTTTCCGACCTCTCGGTCCTGGGCCTCCTCCACGGCCAGAGTGAGCAACACCGCAAGTTGCAGGAACAGCACCTCATATTCCGCTTGGGGAGTCTGCATCCTCTGGGCTTAAACATTGAATTTTCTCAATTCTGTTAACCCTGGCTGCCTCCTCCCCTTCCCACCTCTCCCTCAGCCCTCGGGCCCTAGCATTCCTTCTCTCTCTATCTCTCCCCCACCCAAGTCGCACTAGCTTCTCATTTTCACACTACAATGGCCTGTTTCCTTTATCATCGATACTTTTTTGCATATCTTTCATTCATTGTTCTTTATCACTCCACATCATTGTCTATATCTCTCGTTTCCCTGATCCCTGACCAGTCTGAAGAAGGGTCTCGACCCGAAATGTCGCCTATCGCCTTCGCTCCTTAGATGCTGCTGCACCCGCTGAGTTTCTCCAGCTTTTTGTGTAACCCTCTCATTGTACTTCCCCTTTTTCTAACTTGACACCATTCAGATAATAATCTGCCTTCCTGTTTTTGCCACCAAAGTGGATAACCTCACATTTATCCACATTAAACTGCATCTGTCATGCATCAGCCCACTCACCCAACCTGTCCAAGTCACCCTGCATCCTCATAGCATCCTCCTCACAGTTCACACTGCCACCCAGCTTTGTGTCATCTGCAAATTTGCTAATGTTACTTTTAATTCCTTCATCTAAGTCATTAATGTACATATGTCAATGGCATTTTAAGAGGCTTTTGGAAAGGCACATAGATTATGTGCAGAAGAGGTGTTCATGTTGAAATGATATTCGACACATGCATTTTGGGCTGAAGGGCCTGCTCCTGTGCTGTTCTGTACAATATTAAGTTTCTTGCTTAATTGCATGGGTCCTATATTTTGGTAATTACTGACAAAAGTAAATGTAATCTATATATATCAATTAAAACTAAAATCTGAAGTATGATTGACAATTTAAATTGTCACAAATTATTCATTAAATAGCTAACAAATGAAATTCAGGGTCTTGACCGAAATGCCAACCATCCTGTTGCCTGTAAAGATGCTGCTCGATCTGCTCAGTTTCTCTAGCAGTTTGTTTTGAGCTGTAATATTCTGTTTACCGGCTAAAACGAGCTCTATATTTTAACCACACACTTAATGTTAAAAGCATTACATGAATTACATTACATTGGTCTATTTGTAGACAACACTAAAGTAGATGGTGTTGTAGCTAGTGAAGACATTTATCACAAATTCCAGCAGGATCTTGATCAGCTGAGCATGTGGGCTGAGGAATGACTAATGAATGTAATGTGGATAAGTTCAAGGTGTTGCATTTTGAGATGTCAAACCACAGTGAATGGTAAGGCCATGGGTAGTGTTGTGGTCTAGAGCGATCTAAGAGTACAGGTATATAATACACTGAAAGTAGTGTCGTAGGTAGATGGCATTTTAAAGAAGAGTCCTTGCTCAGAGTCTTTACCCAATCAGGTTTAACACGAGAGGGGGAAGCTAAAGGACAATTTTTACTCAGAGGGTGGAACAAGTAGTCAGAGGAATTAGTTGAGGCAGGTACTATAACAGCATTTAAAAGACACTTGGACAGGTACAACGATAAAAAAAGGTTTAGAGGGATATGGGCCAAATGTGGAGAAATTAGACTAGCTTCGATGGGGCATCTTGGTTGGCATGTACGGGTTATAGCATCTTGGTTGGCATGCTGCACCACTCTGTGACTCTATTTAACATCAGTTGAAGTTTGAGGTACAACATTTTTCATTAATAGTGCCTGGGCCAAATGCAGGGAACTGGGACTGGTGTAAATGGAACTTCTTTGTCGGCGTGGGCAATTGGGCCAAAGGGCCTGTTTCCATGTTGTATGACTATAGCTCTATGACTCTAATAGTGTTCAAGTCTTTCTTTATTGTCTCCCAAATTCAAATTACTAATGGTCCAGAACTCCACAACCAATGGGCAGCAAGCTTTTACCATTCTGTTCAGTTATGTGCGACGTCTTCCCCCCTCGATAGGTTAGCATCCCGGCTTCCAAACCCTTCTGGAATGTTCACCTCTGTGTGAGTTTTGGTCGGTCTCTTTTCCTTCTTCCATCAGGTTGCCATGTCATTGCTATCTCAGGTGCACGTTCTGGTGACATTCTGAGTACATGTCCTGCAGATTTCATCCTGTGTCCCTCTATGTCCTGGCTGAGAGGCTTTGTTGCAGTTTCCCGGTAGATCTCCTCGTTTGTGATGTGGTCTCTGTAGCTCTTCCTTAAGCAGTGTTGTTGGAATGCATCCAATTTATGTTCCATGTCTCACTGGCATAGGGGCTGTAGGGAGGACTACGGACTGGAAGAGCTTGGCTTTTAGCATCTTGGTTATCCCGCCACTAGACCACATTGGCTGCATTCGTCTGAAGACTGACGCAGCTTTACCAATCCGGGAGTTGATGTCGACCTCTACATCTCCATCTACTGTGAACATGCTGCCAAGATCGGTCAATCTTGTGGTGTTTTCCACAGGTTCCCCATTGGTTATCAGTTCCCCAATTAACCCCAGTAAAAAACTAATTTGAAATGATGTAATAAGCAGCAAAACCCAATATTTAGACATGTTGAGTCTTCCACATTCCACTCCACGTTGAATTGTACAGGAGATATATCTGTATTACAGTTTCCTTGGCAATGCAAAAGTCAAATTTTTTTTTTTTTAAGTTGATCATCGGAGCAAGAGCAATAAAGCAGTTGTATCCAGTCATTGTCTGAGATGTCTGAATGCTTGGATACACGCCCTCAGTTTCAACTATGTTTCATAATGTTACATTTCAGCAAGTGGTTTCTTTTAAATGTTTCATTTCAGGAGGTGTTTTGTGCTTGCTGGGTTATACTTTCGTCATCACAACTCTAATCCAATTACATCGCCAAATAAATGCACGGCTTGTCATTTATTGAAACTAGAAATAAAGCAGTGCGACCTATATCATCAGAGCCACTAATGGTGGGAAACATTGATCAGGGTCGACAAAGCTGGGACACGCTATCCTTAATGTGGGCCGTGTGTTTTGCATGGTCTTCATCATTAGCTATTGAATGAGGCCGTTAATAACATAGAAACATAGAAAATTAGTGCAGGAGGAGGCCATTCAGCCCTTCGAGCCAGCACCACCATTCATTTTGATCATGGCTGATCGTCTCCTATCAATAACCCGTGCCTGCCTTCTCCCCATATCCCTTGACTCCACTAGTCCCTAGAGCTCTATCTAATTCTCTCTTAAATCCATCCAGTGACTTGGCCTCCAATGCCCTCTGTGGCAGGGAATTCCACAAACTCTCTGGGTGAATTTTTTTTTTCTCACCTCATTCTTAAATTACCTCCCCTTTATTCTAAGACTGTGGCCCCTGGTTCTGGACTCACTCAACATTGGGGACATTTTTCCTGCATCTAGCTTGTCCTTTTATAATTTTATATGTTTCTATAAGATCTCCCTTCATCCTTCCAAACTCCAGTGAATACAAGCCCAGCCCTTTCACATATGGTATGTTAGCATTCATAGCGAAAGGATTTGAGTATAGGAGCAGGGAGGTTCTACTGCAGTTGTACAGGGTTTTGGTGAGGCCACACCTGGAGTATTGCGTACAGTTTTGGTCTCCAAATCTGAGGAAAGACATCCTTGCCATAGAGGGGGTACAGAGAAGATTCACCAGACTGATTCCTGGGATGTCAGGACTTTCATATGAGGAAAGATTGGATAGACTCGGCTTGTACTCACTGGAATTTAGAAGATTGAGGGGGGATCTTATAGAAACTTACAAAATTCTTAAGGGGTTGGACAAGCTAGATGCTGGAAGATGCTGGAGTCCAGAACAAGGGGTCACAGTCTAAGGATAAGGGGGAATTCCTTTAGGACCGAAATGAGGAAAACATTCTTTACACAGAGAGTGGTGAGTCTCTGGAATTCTCTGCCACAGAAGGTAGTTGAGGCCAGTTCATTGGCTATATTTAAGAGGGCATTAGATGTGGCACTTGTGGCTAAAGGGATCAGGGGGTATGGAGAGAAGGCAGGTACGGGATACTGAGTTGGATGATCAGCCATGATCACATTGAATGGCGGTGCAGGCTCGAAGGGCCGAATGGCCTCCTCCTGCACCTATTTTCTATGTTTCTACGTTTCTATATTGAAAACATGAGGGAAAGGAGCCTGCCTATTATGTATGTTGGAACGGTCCCTTTGTACATTAAGGATTAATAGAGTAATTGAGTCATAGAGTGATACAGCATGGAAAACAGGCCATTCGGCCCAATATGCCCACATGTGAAAAAATTACCCCTCAGATTCGTATTCAATCTTTTCCCCTTCACTTTAAACCTGGTCCCCTGGTCATAGTTCTCTTTAATGTGAAAGTTGAATGAGTGTATGTGCTCCATTGCTTTATTTTAAAACTCAGAAGAGGGAGCAGGTTTATTTTGCAAGGAAGTGCATATTATTGGACGTTTGCAAATCATCGGGTAAGTGGAGAATGGGAGTAGTATGACCTTGTTTTAATCATTCCTGCTTTTACCATATTCCACTCCTGGTATTATGATTAGCTGATAGATTGACAAGAAGCAGTGGCGAGAGGGCAGGGCTACAGACACGTGTAGAGGTAAAAACCACTCAATTCTCTCGATGTAGGTGCAGCAGGGGTAGAGGACAACTTCACAGTTTCATTCCCAGCTATATGTCCAAACAAAAATTGAAGGTTTGAAAGGGAAAATGACAAAGGTCTGAAAATGCAAAGAACCTCAAAATGACAGTTGTAAAGTGAGAAGAGACTGTGAATCAGTGGTGGTGTTATCTTTAGTCAGATTCAATAAACAGTCGTTGTCTGCTCTACATCGCTGCAAAAGCAGCAAATGAAATGCAGGACAAGTTTTTTAAAACAGAGGGAAGTGGATATTTTTAAGGTGGAGATTGATGAGGTCTTGAGAAGTATGGGGTGAAGGCAGGAGAATGGGGTTAGGAGGGAGAGATAGATCAGCCATGATTGAATGGCAGAGTAGACCTGATGGGCCGAATGGTCCAATTCTGCTCCTAGAACTTATGAACTTATGAAATGAGTAGCCTTGCATGTCTATCACGGCGTGGTGCTGCAGCAGGTAGTGCAGCAGACTCACAGTTCTACGGTTTTGATCTCAGCTGTTCATGTGGAGTCTGGACACACTCCACATCTGTTTGCTCCCCCTCCCACCTCCACCCCTGAATTCTCTGCTTTCCCTCCACATGCTACAGACATGTTGGCAGCTTAAGTGCGGACCAGAACCTTAGTATAAGTAGATTACAAAATAAATTAAAGGGGAGTTGGTGGGCATGCGTGAGGGAAAGTGAGGAGCAGGGGAACAGGGAGAGGGGGAATGGATTGAATGGAGTTGTCCCCTGGGAGCCAGCTGGTTTTGCTGGAGTAACTCAGCATGTCTGAAGAAGGTTCCCGACCCAAAATGCCACCTATTTATGTTCTCCGGAGATGCTGCCCTACCCGTTGACTTCCTCCAGCACTTTGTGTCTTTCTTTACAAACGAGCATCTACAGTTGCTTGTATCTTTAGATTAGTTTAGAAATGCAGCATGGAAACTGGCCCTTCGGCCCACTAGGTCCATGTTTACCATCGATCACCCATTCACACGAGTTCTGTTATCTCACTTTCGCATCCACTTCCCACACACCAGAGGCAATTTTTACAGAGGCCAATTAAATGAAACTGGAGTACCTGGAGGAAACCCACGCTGTCACAGGGAGAATGTGCAAACTATACACAGATAGAACCCAAGATCAGGATGAAACCTGGGTCTCGGGCGCTATGAGGCAGACTTCTTGAATCACCTTCTTCCTGAGTTACGTAGACAGTCACTAAGTTCCGAATCACCCTTCATAGAAACATAGAAAATGTTTCTATGTAGTAGAGATAGTAGATGCCCTGCCTTCTTCAATAGTAGATGCCCTGCCCTCTTCAATAGCAGATGCCCTGCCCTCTTCTACTCATTCTGGGCTGATATAGTCCGTCAGCATTTAAACAAGGCTCAGCAGTTCATATACACCTTGGGGCACATTACAGCCCAAGGATGACTAATGAACTCAAAGCTCATCAGTGGGCTGAGAACAAATGCCCCTGAGTAGACCGTTCATAATTATTCAATCAATGAATTCATGCTTCCCACAGGGCTGAAATTAGCATAGTAAACTGAATTGTAGCTTTCTAACGCACTTCGAAGAGTCTGTGCCTTATAAAGATCAAGTTGCAAGTATCTCCCAGTGAACTGAATCCAGTATTCTTAATATAACACTCCCGTATGTTCACTGGGTTTGGTTTAGTTTAGTTTAGAGATACAGTGTGGAAACTGGCCCTTCGGACCACCAGGTCCGCGCCGACCAGCGATCCCCGTACACTAACACCATCCTACACACTAGGGACAATTTACATTTATACCAGAACAATTAGCCTGCAAACTGTCTTTGCAGTGTGGGAGGAAACTGAAAATCTTGGAGAAAACCCACGTAAGTCACGGGGAGAAGGTACAAAGTGTGTGCAGGCGGCACCTGTAATCAGGATGAACCCGGGTCTGTGCAAGACAGCAAATCTACTGCTGCTCCACCTTCATCGCTTGAAAGATATTGGGTTATCTTTAATTGGAAATATCAGATTGGAACGTTGCTTTAAATGTTCTTTTGTTGATAAAGGCTGCGTTTCAATAGAGAGTGCGCTGCTGTTTTAAGAGGCATGACTTCTGATTCCTATGGATGCCCGTTTCAGCCGTCACTAGTGTGGTGGACGGGATGGATGGGTTTGCTTCTGTGTTGTGGACAGTCAGTTTGCTTGAAGGTGCAGGAGGTCTAGATGCAGTAAAGGAAGAGAGAATGTGTAGGAAGGAACTGCAGATGCTGGTTTACACCAAAAATAGACACAAAATGCTGGAGTAACTCAGCAGGTCAGGCAGCACCTTTTGAAGACAAGGAATAAGTGTCATTTCGGGTTGAGACATAATTTAAGATTTAGATTCGGGGAGAGGGAAATGAAAGATATAGAGGGTACATAGAACAAATGAATGAAAGGTATGTAAAAAACAATGATGATCAAGGAAAGGTGGAGCCAACAATGGTCCATTGTTGGGTGTGGGGAAGGTGATAACCAGTGAAACTCAGCAGGACAAGAGTGAAACTAGTACAATGACGAGGGTGGGGGAGGGATGGAGAGGAGTTTGGTGGCACTGGGGAGGCGATGAGAGTCGGCAGCGGAGCAGTTTTGGTGGTCCGGGCCTGGTGGTCTGCCAGGACAGTGATGAGAGAGAATGCTTTGACGTCTAGAGGAAAAACTGCTCTCCCTTATGTATCAGCATTGTTATGAAGGGAATAAACCTGTCCTCGAGATGACTGAGCCACAAGGCTTGGGACACATGTCCCACCTGCCTGGTCCGTTTGGTCCATATTCCTCCAAACCTGTCCTATCCATGTCTAACTGTTTCTTAAACGTTGGGATAGTCCCTGCCTCAACTACCTCCTCTGGCAGCTTGTTCCATACACCCACCACCCTCTGTGTGAAAAAGTTACCCTCAGGTTCCAATTATATCTTTCCCCTTCACCTTGAACCTATGTCCTCTGGTCCTCCATTCACCTAATCTAGGCAAGAGACTGTACATCTACCTGATCTATTCCTCTCATGATTTGATACACCTCTACAAGATCACCTCTCATCCTCTTGCACACCATGGAATACAGTCCCAGCCTACTCAACCTCGCCCTGTAGCTCACACCCTGTAGTCCAGGCAACATCCTCCTAAATCTTCTCTGTACCCTTTCCAGCTTGACGCCATCTTTCCTATAACGGTTCCTATTCCTATAACTCCTCGGAAAATGAGGGTGACAACTCATTTTGATATTGAAATATCCTCGATGTACCTTTTACCCTGCGCCTGTTCTAAGTGGGTGGGTGGGCTGGCAATGGTCATAGAAACATAGAAACATAGAAAATAGGTGCAGGAGGAGGCCATTCGGCCCTTCGAGGCAGCACCATCATTCATTGTGATCATGGCTGATCGTCCACTATCAATAACCCGTGCCTGCCTTCTCCCCATATCCCTTCACTCCACTAGCCCCTAGAGCTCCATCTAACTCTCTCTTAAATCCATCCAGTGACTTGGCCTTCACTGCCCTCTGTGGCAGGGAATTCCATAAATTCACAACTCTTTGGGTGAAAAAGTTTTTTCTCACCTCAGTCTTAAATGACCTCCCCTTTATTTTAAGACTGTGGCCCCTGGTTCTGGACTCACCCAACATTGGGAACATTTTTCCTGCACCTAGCTTGTCCAGTCCTTTTATAATTTTATATGTTTCTATAAGATGCCCCCTCATCCTTCTGAACTCCAGTGAATACAAGCCTAGTCTTTTCAATCTTTCCATATATGACAGTCCCGCCATCCCAGGGATCAATCTCGTGAACCTACGCTGCATTACTTCAATCACAAGGATGTCCTTCCTCAAATTAGGAGACCAAAACTGTACACAATATTCCAGATGTGGTCTCACCAGAGCCCTATACAACTGCAGAAGAACCTCTTTACTCCAGCACTGAAATTTTCTTGTTATGAAGACCAACATTCCATTAGCTTTCTTCACTGCCTGCTGTACCTGCACGCCAACTTTCAGTGACCAGTGTACAAGGTCACCCAGGTCACGCTGCACCTCCCCCCTTATCTAACCTAACCCCATTGAGATAATAATCTGCCCCCTTGTTTTTGCTGCCAAAGTGGATAACCTCACATTGATCTATATTATACTGCATCTGCCACACATCTGCCCACTCACTCAACCTGTCCAGGTCACCCTGCAACCTCCTAACATCCTCTTCACAGTTCACACTGCCACCCAGCTTTGTGTCATCCGCAAATTTGCTAGTGTTGCTCCTAATTCCCTCTTCCAAATCATTAATATATATGGTAAACAGTTGCAGCCCCAACACCGAGCCTTGCGGCACTCTACTCACCACTGCCTGCCATTCTGAAAAGGACACGTTCACTCCTACTCTTTGCTTCCGATCTGCCAACCAATTTTCTATTCATGTCAACACCCTACCCCCAATACCATGTGCTCTAATTTTAGTCACCAGTCTCCCATGCGGGACCTTATCAAAGGCTTTCTGAAAGTCCAGATACACTACATCCACTGGCACCCCTTCATACATTTTACTTCTCACATCCTCAAAAAATTCCAGAAGATTAGTCAAGCATGATTTCCCTTTCATAAATCCATGTTGACTTGGACTAATCCTTTTACTGCTATCCAAATGTCCCATTATTACCTCTTTAATAATTGACTCCAGCATCTTTCCCACCACTGAAGTCAGGCTAACTGGTCAAAAATTCCCTGTTTTCTCTCTCGCTCCTTTCTTGAAAAGTGGGATAACATTAGCTATCCTCCAATCCACAGGAACTGATCCTGAATCTATTGAACATTGGAAAAGAATCACCAATGCGTCCACTCTTTCTAGCCAACTCCCTGAGGACCCTGGGATGCAGACCATCAGGCCCAGTGGATTTATCATCCTTCAGTCCCATTTGCTTACCCACCTATTTCTCGCCTAAAGAAAATTTCTTTCAGTTCCTCTACCCTCTTAGATCCTCTGTCCTCCAGTACATCTGGGAGATTGTTTGTGTTTTCCTTAATAATTTCACCCGTGTCTGCCTTCAAGGGACCCACATTTGACTTTGCTACTCTTTTTCCCTTAACATATCTGAAGAAGCTTTTACTGTCCTTCTTTATATTCATAGAAACATAGAAACATAGAAATTAGGTGCAGGAGTAGGCCATTCGGCCCTTCGAGCCTGCACCGCCATTCAATATGATCATGGCTGATCATCCAACTCAGTATCCTGTACCTGCCTTCTCTCCATACCCCCTGATCCCTTTAGCCACAAGGGTCACATTTAACCCTCTTAAATATAGCCAATGAACTGGCCTCAACTACCCTCTGTGGCAGAGAGTTCCAGAGACCCACCACTCTCTGTGTGAAAAAAATCCTTCTCATCTCAGTCCTAAAGGATTTCCCCCTTATCCTTAAGCTGTGACCCCTTGTCCTGGACCTCCCCAACATTGGGAACAATCTTCCTGCATCTAGCCTGTCCAACCCCTTAAGAATCTTGTAAGTTTCTATAAGATCCCCTCTCAATCTCCTAAATTCTAGAGAGTATAAACCGAGACTATGCAGTCTTTGTTCATAAGGCAGTCCTGACATCCCAGGAATCAGTCTGGTGAACCTTCGCTGCACTCCCTCTATGGCAATAATGTCCTTCCTCAGATTTGGAGACCAGAACTGTACGCAATACTCCAGGTGTGGCCTCACCAAGACCCTATACAACTGAAGTAGAACCTCCCTGCACCTATACTCAAATCCTTTTGCTATGAAAGCTAACATACCATTCACTTTCTTCACTGCCTGCTGTACCTGCATGCCTACTTTCAATGACTGGTGTACCATGACACCCAGGTCGCGCTGCATCTCCCCTTTTCCTAATCGGCCTCCATTTAGATAATAGTCTGTTTTCCTATTTTTGCCACCAAAGTGGATAACCTCACATTTATCCACATTATACTGCATCTGCCAAACATTTGCCCACTCACCCAGCCTATCCAAGTCACCTTGCAGTCTCCTAGCATCCTCCTCACAGCTAACACTGCCTCCCAGCTTAGTGTCACCCGCAAACTTGGAGATATTGCCTTCAATTCCCTCATCCAGATCATTTATGTATATTGTAAATAGCTGGGGTCCCAGCACTGAGCCTTGCGGTACCCCACTAGTCACTGCCTGCCATTGTGAAAACGACCCATTTACTCCTACTCTTTGCTTCCTGTTTGCCAGCCAGTTCTCTATCCACATCAATACCGAACCCCCAATGCCGTATGCTTTAGTTTATATACTAATCTCTTATGTGGGACCTTGTCGAAAGCCTTCTGGAAGTCCAGATACACCACATCCACTGGTTCTCCCCCAACCATGCTACTAGTTACATCCTCGAAAAATTCCACAAGATTCGTCAGACATGATTTACCTTTCGTAAATCCATGCTGACTTTGTCCAATGATTTCACCACTTTCCAAATGTGCTGCTATCCCATCTTTAATAACTGACTCTAGCAGTTTCCCCACTACCGATGTTAGACTAACTGGTCTGTAATTCCCCATTTTCTCTCTCCCCCCCTTCTTAAAAAGAGGGGTTACGTTTGCTACCCGCCAATCCTCAGGAACTACTCCAGAATCTAAAGAGTTTTGAAAGATTATCACTAATGCATCCACTATTTCCGGAGCTACTTCCTTAAGTACTCTGGGATGCAGCCTATCTGGCCCTGGGGATTTATCGGCCTTTAATCCATTCAATTTACCCAACACCACTTCCCGACTAACCTGGATTTCACTCAAGTACTCCTTTGACCCGACGTCCCCTGCTATTTCCGGCAGATTATTTATGTCTTCCTTAGTGAAGACGGAACCAAAGTCCTGGCCAGCTTTCCTTCGTACTTCATCTTTTCAGCCCGTATTGCCCATTTTGTTTCCTTCTGTTGTCGTCTGAAGTTCCCCAGCTACTCTTTGCTGTGTTATACATCTTTTCTTTTAGTTTTATTCTATCCCTAACTTCTCTTGTCAGCCACGGTTGCCTCCTACTCCCCTTAGAATCTTTCTTCCTTTTTGGAATGAAATGATCCTGCGTTTTCCAGATTATGCCCAGAAATTCCTGCCATTGCTGTTCCACCATCATTCCTGCTAGGATCCCGTTCCAGCCTACCTTGGCCAGCTCCCCTCTCATGCCTTCATAGTCCCCTTTGTTCAACTGCATCACTGACATTTCCGATTTAACCTTCTCCTTCTCAAATTGCAGATTAAAGCTAATCATATTATGATCACTACCTCCAAGCAGTTACTTTACCTCGAGTTCTCTTATCATATCTGGTTCATTGGACAACACTAAATCCAGAATTGCCTTTTCTCTGGTCGGCTCCATTACAAGCTGCTCTAAGAAACCATCTCAGAGGTATTCTACAAACTCTCTTTCTTGGGGTCCTGAACCAACCTGATTTTCAGTCTACCTGCAGATTGAAATCCCCCATCACCACATTGGCATTGCCTTTGTTACATGCCAGTTTTAACTTCTGCTGCAACTTACACCCTACATCCGGGCTACTATTTGGGGGTCTGTAAATAACACCAATTAGTGTCTTCTTGCCTTTACAATTCCTCAACTCAATCCACAGTGACTCTACCTCGTCAGTCCGTATGTCTTCCCTCGCAAGGGATTGAATTCCATCCCTCACCAGCAGAGCTACCCTCTCCCCTCTGCCCACCTACCTGTCATTTCTATAGGATGTATAATCCTGAATATTAAGTTCCCAGGCCCGATCCTCCTGCAGCCACGTCTCAGTAATCCCCACAATGTCATATCTACCAACCGCTAACTGAGCTTCAAGCTCATCTACTTTACTTCTTATACTTGGCGCATTCATCTACAATACTTTTAATTCCTTACGCATCTCATCTTTCACATCGATCCCTATTACACTTGGCCATACTCTCCTATCCCTTTTTGAGCTTCCTTTCCCGTTAATTCTGGGGTCATTAACCACCGCTTTACTCTCTTTCCCTTTAACTCGACTATCCCATTTGACACCCCACCCCCCTGATTCAGTTTAAAACCATTTGTGTAGCAGTGGCAACGCTGCCTGCCAGAATGCTGGTCCCCCACCTGTTAAGATGCAATCCGTCCCTTTTGTAGTTCCCCCTTACTCCAAAACGGATCCCAGTGATCTAAGAATCTAAATCCCTGCCCCCTGCACCAGTGCCTCAGCCACACATTCAGTATCTCCCTGTTCACGCTCTCGCCAGCACGAGGAACTGGAAGCAAACCGGAGATATCAACCCTGGAGGTCCTGCTTTTCAGCATTTTTCCGAGTTCTCTAAAGTCACGCTGCAGAATATTCATCCCCTTCTTTCCGACATCGTTTGTGCGGACATGCACTACCACTTCCGGCTGTTCATCTTCGCCCTTGAGGATTTTCTGCACTCTGTCCGTGACATCCTGGATCCTGGCACCAGGAAGGCAGCACACCATCCTCGAATCCCGTCTGTTGCCGCAGAAACCCCTGTCCGTACCTCTCACAATGGAGTCTCCAACTACAATGGCGTTGCCTGACTTTGGCCTCTTTGGTTTTGGTTCGCAAGCCAGTCCGCCGCTCAGTGTTTTAACGTCTCCTGTCCCGACAGCTTCTAAGTGGGTGAACCTGTTCACAAGAGGTACAACACCCGGGGACCTTTGCATTCCATGTTTCCCTCCCTTTCTCATCGTCATCCACTTTCTCTCTTTCTGTACCTTAGGTGTAACAATCTTACTGTAGGACTTGTCGAGGAACGAACCTGAGGTCATCCACTTGCTTGTTAAAGAAGGAACTGCAGATGCTGGAGAATCGAGGGTACACAAAAGGCTGGAAAAACTCAGCGGGTTCAGCAGCATCTACGGAGCGAAGGAGATATCTTCTTCACTCCTTAGATGCTGCTGCACCCGCTGAGTTTCTCCAGCCTTTTGTGTACCGTCATCCACTTGCTTCTCCAGTTCCCAACACGGTCCTTCAGGAGCTGTACCTGGATGCACTTTTCACATTTGTAGCAGTGAGAGGTCACGGACAGACTTATGGTTATTTTAATTATTGTTCTGCAAGATTTGTTGAAATGGCCCTTGATGTCACAAGCAAATTCCTTTCTGTGTGTTCATGTAGTATGTTTTTTTCAAAATTCCCTGACCTTCGTACATGGCCAAATTCAGTTTCAGCTTTTCATTTAGTAAGTTTAATTTGGAGGTATTTGGAGACCAAGATTATTTGTATAATGGTCATTCCATACCTCTGAAGCGATCTTGTATCCTGCTGGTGATCAATAAAATCCCCAAAATGCAGAAACATTGAAGAGCCTCTTGTCTTAAAAAATGAAAGTCCACCAAAGTTTTGTTTTTTGGTCAATTTCTTTCTTTCAGCCGCCCAGAGTCAGGAAGTCAGGCCACACAACAAACAAGGTGGAGCTGCTGAGCTCTAACTGCCAAGTGTTTGACATTTTCATCCTTTTAATAAACCGTCGCAGATTCAGACTTAAAATACGATGTAAATAGAGATAGCTGTAGAGAAATAGAAATAGAGATATTCAATAAATATGATGTGGCAATACTAAATGAAATAAAGATAAAGAAATAAGATATAAAGAACACTCGTACATTTTTAACCCTATATAATAGAAACATAAAAACAGAGAAACAGAGAAAATAGGTGGAGTAGTAGGCCATTCGGCCCTGAGAGCCATCATGGCTCATCAAACAAAAACAGTATCCCGTTTCTGCTTTTTCCCCATATCCCTTGATTCCGTTAGCCCTAACAGCTAAATCTAACTCTCTCTTGAAAACATCCAGTGAATTGTCCTCCACTGCCTTCTGTGACCGAGAATTCCACAAATTCAAAATTCTCTCGGTGAAAATGTTTTTATTCATCTCAGTCCTAAATGCCCTACCCCTTATTCTTAAACTGTGATTCCTGGTTCTGGACTACTCCAATTCCGGGAACATTTTTCCTGCATCTAGCCTGTTCAATCCCATAAGAATTGTATATGTTAGATAAGATCTCCTCTCATCCTTCTAAATTCCAGCGCATACAAGCTCAGTCAACCAACCCATGCTTTCATCATAGGTCAGTCCCGCCATCCCGGGAATTAACCTTGTGAACTTACGCTGCACTCCCTCAATAGCAAGAATGCCCTTCCTCAGTTAGGAGACCAAAACAGCACACAATACCCCAGTTGCGCTCTCACTAGGGCCCTGTACAACTGCAGTAACACCCACTCCAGAGCCCCCACACCATTCGTGTAATGGGACAGTGTAGCTGATGAATGACTGCCTCTGGATGAGTTTGTTCATGATCACACTGTCCCATGACGCAAATGATGTGGGGGCTTTGGAGTGGGTGCAGATGAGGCTTCCCAGAATGCTGCCTGGATTAGAGGACTTTAGTTTAGTTTAGAATTACCACATAAACAGGCCCTTCGGCCCACTGAGTCTGCACTGACCAGCGATCCCCACCCACTAACATTATTCCACAGAAACTAGGGACAATTTCCAATTTTACTGAAGCCAATTAACCTACAAACCCGTATGTCTTTGGAGTGTGGGAGAAATCCAGAGCTTCTGGGAAAACCCACACATATCATGGGGAGAAGGTACAAACTCCACACAGACAACAGTAGTCGGGAGTGCCCCTGATCTCTGGCGCTGTGACACAACTATACCGCTGTGCCACTGTGCCTGTCTTATACGGAGAGGTTGGAGAATTTTGAATCGGTTTCTCTGGAGCGTCGGAGGCTGAGGGGAGACCGATGACATGTAAAATTATGCAATGTAGAAATAGGGTGGACAGTCAGAACCTTGTTTGCCACAGGGGTGGAAATATCAAAAACTGGGGGCACAGCTTGGAGATGAAAAGGACAAAGTTTAAAGGAAACATAGAAACATAGAAACATAGAAATTAGGTGCAGGAGTAGGCCATTCGGCCCTTCGAGCCTGCACCGCCATTCAATATGATCATGGCTGATCATCCAACTCAGTATCCCGTACCTGCCTTCTCTCCATACCCTCTGATCCCCTTAGCCACAAGGGCCACATCTAACTCCCTCTTAAATATAGCCAATGAACTGGCCTCAACTACCCTCTGTGGCAGAGAGTTCCAGACACCCACCACTCTCTGTGTGAAAAAAGTCCTTCTCATCTCGGTCCTAAAGGATTTCCCCCTTATCCTTAAGCTGTGACCCCTTGTCCTGGACCTCCCCAACATCGGGAACAATCTTCCTGCATCTTCCTGTCCAACTCCTTAAGAATTTTGTAAGTTTCTATAAGATCCCCTCTCAATCTCCTAAATTCTAGAGAGTATAAACCGAGTCTATGCAGTCTTTGTTCATAAGACAGTCCTGACATCCCAGGAATCAGTCTGGTGAACCTTCTCTGCACTCCCTCTATGGCAATAATGTCCTTCCTCAGATTTGGAGACCAGGAGATGTGTGGGGTGGGTTATTTTAGGCAGCGAGCGGTGGGTGCCAGGAATGCACTGCCAGGATTGTTGGTGGAGGCAAAATAGTTACATTCAAATAGCATTTGGATAGGCACATGGATATGCAGGGATGCATGAATATGGATCATGTGCAGGCAGAGCAGATTAGTTTAACTTGGCACCACCGTGACATTGTGGCCCTGTAGACGGGAGAGTGGAGGAGGAGGAGGAGGAGGAGGAGGGAGTCGCTGGCGATGACAGATACGAGCAGTGGGTCGGGAAGAGAGGG
Organism: Raja brachyura; assembly: GCA_963514005.1. The sequence goes on from OY740809.1 coordinate 2,477,520, forward strand.
ATCGAGGTACAGTATTGTTTCAAGCGCCTGCAAGGGCGGCTGCAGGAGGTACCCTCTGGGCCATGGGTTGGCAGAGCAGAGGGAAATTGGATCGGGTTTACCTCGACTGACTTGGATCAGGGGAGCCCCAGGATTTCCAACAGGACTGGACTTTGCACTTTGGATTGTTTGTGTTTTGATTTTTTTAAATGTATTTTTTAATTAACCTCCCCAACATCGGGAACAATCTTCCTGCATCTAGCCTATCCAACCCCTTAAGAATTTTGTATGTTTCTATAAGATCCCCCCTCAGTCTTCTAAATTCTAGCGAGTACAAGGCAAGTCTATCCAGTTTTTCCTCATATGAAAGTCCTGACATCCCAGGAATAAGTCTGGAGTCTTGATCCCAGGAATCATGTTGAGGAGTGGATTAGATCAGTCATAATCATATTAAATGGCAATGAGGGATCTGGTGAGCTACTTCTGCTTGTACTTCCATGTGTTCTTGTGTGCTCCATGGTCCACAGAATATGCTTCAATCAACAAGACATGCTTTCTCCAGCATCTAGTGCCTGAGAGAATCATTGAACCATGCCTCAGTGATGCCACTGATGCCTCAAATGTTATAGTCCCTGCCTCAACTACCTCCTCTGGCAGCTTATTCCATACACCCACCACCCTCTGTGTGGAAACATCTTCCACCCCACCCCACCCCTCACTTTAAACCCATGTCCTCCGGTCCTTTATTCACCTACTCTGGGCAAGATCTGTGCGTCTACCAATCTATTCCTCTCATGATTTTATGCACCTCTATAAGAACACCCCTCATCTTCCTGCGCTCCAAGTAATAGAGTCCAAGCCTACTCAACCTCTCCCCTATAGCTCAGACCCTCTAGTCCTGGCAACATCCTCGTAAATCCTATCTGCACTCTTTCCTGCTTAACAACATCCTTCCTATAGCAGGGTGAGCAAAAGTAAACACAATACTCCAAATGTAGCCTCAGCCACGTCTTTACAACAGCAACATAACCTCCCAACTTCTATAATCGATACCCTGACTGATGAAGGCCAATTCCACCCTATCTACCTGCGAAGCCACTTTCAAGGAACTATGTACCTGCATTCCTAGATCCCTCTGCTCTACAACACTCCCCAGGGCTCTGCTTGCTAACTCATGCAGCAGAATGCACACAAAGCTACCCACTCCCCCATTGAACACAAACATAGTGTTGCAATAAACCCAAGACTGGATGACACATAGAAATCCTAACATCCTTTTCTGGACTATCTGATCATAACATGCAAATGTTCCAGTGACTCACTCCAACTGTTTTCAGTATTGTTCACCTCACTCTGGCCTCACTTGACATGATGTTTATTTCTGTGTTGTTTAAATGTGCTGTTTCCCACACCACATTGTGTCAGCTAGTGCTCCCTCCTATAGCCACTGCAGCTCGTGACCTCATGCCCACTATGATGTCCTTTCCTATAACCCATTCTGATGGTGGCCACTCCCATAAAATGGTGCCTTCTACTCTCCCCACTATTGATGGTGCTCTCTCCTGTAACCATTATTGATGGTGCCATCTACTAACTATGCCCCCCCCCCCCCGCGCCTTGGTGGTGCCTCTTTACATACCTATTTGTGATGCCCCTCCTCTACCCACTATTGATGCCCCCCCCCCCCAATACCCACTTCCAATGATGCCCCTCCTATACCCATGTCCGGATGCCCAAGTGTATCTCCTGTCCCCTTGGCCCACAAGACTTCCTTTCTGGAATGTACCTCACCCATTCACACATCTGGTTGTTAAAGAAGGAACTGCAGATGCTGGAAAATCGAGGGTACACAAAATGCTGGAGAAACTCAGCGGGTGCAGCAGCATCTATGGAGCGAAGGAGATAGGCAACGTTTTGGGCCGAAACCTTTCTTCAGACTGGGGGCCGAAACCCAGGGGGCTGAAACCCTTCTTCTTCCAGTCTGAAGAAGGGTTTCAGCCTGAAACGTTGCCTATCTCCTTCGCTCCATAGATGCTGCTGCACCCGCTGAGTTTCTCCAGCATTTTGTGTACCCCCCATTCACACATCTAATCTCTCTTTATTTAATCTACTGGTTGTCTGCTTCTCACCTGTAGCCTCCCTCTTCACCGGGATGGTCATGGGATGCTGCCGTTGCCTCATTACTCCCAAAGGCACAACAGCACCAAATATGGGTGACAAACAATTTCAAGGAAACGTTTTGGGACCCAGAATGCTCATTGATTCTAATCTGGTGCCAGTACACATGGACCTTTGCAGTGCATCTCACACCTTTCTCCAAACTGGAGCCACAGCAGGATGACGGCAGCTGTGAATGTCCAACAACTATGCAACATCATAGAGTCAAAGTTCAACACTAACTTCACCCCAATGCTGGGATTCTTGGCTTTGATGAAACTAAGCAATGTATTCAATACGCACGGCAGAGTCAAAGCTAATTAACTCAAGGTAAAGCCCTTTGTTGCAGATTAAATTAAGTAGTTTTGTCTGGAGAAGGGTGTCGTCCCAAAAAATCACCCATTTTTTCTCTCCAGAGATTGTACCTGAGTCACTGAGTTACTCCAGCAGTTTGTGTCTACCTTCGGTGTAAACCACCATCTGTAGTTCCACCCTAGTCATTAAATTAAGTAGTGTTAACTCCAAGAAGGTGTGGATTAGTGTTGATCCCAACCTGTGGCTGTTCTGGATTCCACAGAGTGACTAGGCAGGAATCAGTATCAGAATCAGACTATATTCGCCAAGTATGTTATGCAACATACGAGAATTTTATTGGCCAGGCCAGTCATACAATTAACAGTAACAGATCACGCAAAAACACATTTCAACATGAACATCCACCACAGTGACTCCTACACACTCCTCACTGTGATGGAAGGTGTAATAAAGTTCAAGTCCTTCCCTTAGTTCTTCCTTGGTCGTGGGCCTCGTGCCCCCGTTGACGGGATGATCTTGACTCCGATCTTGGCGGCGGTCGAGGCGATCCGCTCCCGCATCGGGGGGATGTCAGCTCCCCGCGGCAGTCGATCGAACCTCGCGTTGGGGCTGGTGAACCTTCTGCGACGTTGGAGCTTCCCGACTGCGAGCCCTTGGTGTTGATTCCGTGGTGGTCGCGGTGGGAGCGATCCCAGGCAAGGGATCAGCTCCGATGTTAAGTCCGTGCCCCGCAGTGGGGCTCACGACAGTCCGAGGAGGCTTCCAGCTCCAGCGATGGTAGGCCGCAGAGCGCCCGGAGAACGTGATCCGAAAATTGATCACATCTCCGGCAAGGTAGGAACTTGACAAAAAATATCCCCCATCCCCTCCCCCTTCCCCCCACATAAAAAAAACGAAGAACATTAAAACAAACACTTTTAACAACCTAAAAAATAACAGAAAGAGTGAAAAGACAAACAGACTGCCGGCAGGGCTGCCATCTCCCCCGCGCCGCTGTTGGTCTTTCCACCAGGAGGAAAGATTGTAGGAGAGAAACAGTTTAACATTTAACATTTAACACTTTGTTAAATGTGTGCAGGATAGTTTTTTGCAGCAATACATAGAGGTATCGACCAGAGAAGGGTCAATGCTGGACCTCCTGTTAGGAAATGAGGCAAGTCTGGTGACGGAGGTATGCGTTGGTGAGCACTTCGAGACCAGTGATCACAATACCATTAGTTTCAATATAATTATGGAGAGAGTCAGAACTGGTCCTAGGGTTGAGATTTTTGATTGGAGAAAGGCTAACTTTGAGGGAATGCGTAATGATTTAAAAGGAGTGAATTGGGACATTTTGTTTTATGGGAAGGATGTAGAAGATAAATGGAGGACATTTAAAGGGGAAATTGTAAGAGTACAGAATCTTTATGTCCCTGTAAGGAAATAGTAAAAATCGGAAAGAGCCATGTTTTTCAAGGGAAATTGGACACTTGGTTCGAAAAAAGAGAGATATCTACAATAATTATAGGGGGCATGGAGTAAATGAAGTGCTAGATGAGTATAAAGAATGTAAAAAGAATCTTAAGAAAGAAATAAGAAAAGCTAAAAGAAGATATGAGGTTGCTTTGGCAAGAAAGGTGAAAGTAAATCCAAAGGGTTTCTACAGCTATATTAAGAGCAAAAGGATAACGAGGGATAACATTGGACCATTAGAGAGCCAGAATGGACAGCTATCTGCAGAGCCAAAAGAGATGGGGGAGATATTGAACAATTTCTTGTCTTCGGTATTCACCGAGGAGAAGGATATTGAACTCTGTGAGGTAAGGGAAAAAAGTAGAGTAGCTATGGAAACTATGAGATTCAAAGAGGAGGAAGTACTGACAGTTTTGAAAAATATAAAAGTGGATAAGTCTCCAGGTCCTGACAGGATATTCCCTAGGACATTGAGGGAAGTTAGTGTAGAAATAGCAGGGGCTATGACCGAAATATTTCAAATGTCATTAGAAACGGGAATAGTGCCGGAGGATTGGCGTACTGCGCATGTTGTTCCATTGTTTAAAAAGGGTTCAAAGAATAAACCTAGCAATTCTAGACCTGTTAGTTTGACGTCAGTGGTGGGCAAATTAATGGAAAGGATACTTAGAGATAATATATATAAGCATCTGGATAAACAGGGTCTGATCAAGAACAGTCAACATGGATTTGTGCATGGAAGGTCATGTTTGACAAACCTTCTTGAATTTTTTGAAGAGGTTACTAGGGAAATTGATGAGGGTAAAGCAGTGGATGTTGTCTATATGGATTTCAGTAAGGCCTTTGACAAGGTTCCCCATGGAAGGTTGGTTAATAGGTTCAATCTTTGGGTGTTAATGGCGGAGTAGCAAGATGGATTTAACAGTGGCTGAATGGGCGATTCCAGGGAGTAATGGTGGATGGCTGTTTGTCAGGTTGGAAGCCGGTGACCAGTGGGGTGCCTCAGGGATCTGTGTTGGGTCCACTGTTGTTTGTCATGCACATCAATGATCTAGATGATGGGGTGGAAAATTGGACAAGTAAGTATGCAGATGGTACTAAGATAGGTGGTGCTGTGGATAATGAAGTAGATTTTCAAAGTCTACAGAGAGATTTGGGCCATTTGGAAGAGTGGGCTGAAAGATGGCAGATGGAGTTTAATGCTGATAAGTGTGAGGTGCTACATCTTGGCAGGACAAATCAAAATAGGACGTACGTGGTAAATGGAAGGGAATTGAGGAATGCTGTGGAACAGAGGGATCTAGGAATAACTATGCATAGTTCCCTGAAGGTGGAATGGCATGTAGATAGGGTGGTAAAGAAAGCTTTTGGTGTGCTGGCCTTTATAAATCAGAGCATTGAATATAGGAGTAGGGAAGTAATGTTATAGTTGTACAAGGCATTGGTAAGACCACTTCTGGAGTATGGTGTACAATTTTGGTCGCCTAATTATAGGAAGGATGTCAACAAAATAGAGAGAGTACAGAGGAGATTTACTAGAATGTTGCCTGGATTCCAGCAACTAAGTTACAGAGAAAGGTTGAACAAGTTAGGTCTTTATTCTTTGGAGTGCAGAAGGTTAAGGGGGGACTTGATTGAGGTCTTTAAAATGATGAAAGGGATAGACAGAGTTGACGTGGATAAGCTTTTCCCATTGAGGGTAGGGAAGATTCAAACAAGAGGGCATGACATGAGAATTAAGGGACAGAGGTTTAGGGGTAACATGAGGGGGAACTTCTTTACTCAGAGAGTGGCGGCTGTGTGGAATGATCTTCCTGCAGAAGTGGTGGAGGCAGGATCGATTTTAACATTTAAAAGTAAAGTGGATAGGTATATGGACGGGAAGGGAATGGAGGGGTATGGTCTGAGTGCAGGTAGATGGGACTAGGGGAAAATAAATGGTCGGCACGGACTGGAACGGCCGAGAAGGCCTGTTTCCGTGCTGTAATTGTTATATGGTTATATGGTAAATTCCCTTACACGGCACTAGTTTTTTATCTGCTTTGTGACAAGAATAGAGAGAAACTTCAAACTCGGGAAGGAATTACAGCTCTTTCATGCCCAGCATATTTGTTAACTGTAGCACAGTCTGTGCATTGGACATGCTTGTAACCAGAAACTACTAGTACTGCAGACATCAATTAGTGTCATGGCTCATTGATGCACATAAGCACTTAAGATATGATCTCCTCTTCAAATGCAAAGGCAGGGCTTCACTGGGTATTAAGGGCCTGTCCCACCAGCATCCGACTGATGGTGACGCCGAGTGGTGACGTCATCGCGCAACGCCACGCGCTCGGCGTACACCATCAAGATGCTGCGTACTGAGCGCGACCAAACATCGTGGCTTGAGGCGTAAGGCCTCACGGGGCCGGTCCCACTTCCATCCGCGGAGCCGTGTGGAGCTGGTCCCGATACCATACTCACAAATCAGCTGGGCAGGAGGCGGGCCGACCGAATTTGGACGTCGCACGGCGTCAGGCGGTGACATCATCATGCAACGGCACGTCGGGCGGTGACGTCATCGCACAACGCCACGTGCTCGGCGTACACCATCAAGATGCTGCGTACGGCTTCCAGACACTGTGTACGGCATAAAGGCGCTGTGTAAACCAGTCGAGGCGCTGCGTATGGCCTCAATGCGGCTGCGGGCCGACAGTCCGTTGCCGCGCGGGATTTTTGACAAGTGTCAGTTTTTCGGAGCCCCGTGCGATGTCGGGCCCAGCCCCGCACAACTCCATATGGTTCCGGCGATCGAAGTGGGACCGGTCTCGCGAGGCCGTACGGCTCAAGCGACCACGTTAGCTCGCACTCGCCGCTGCAGTCGCATGCTGCTGGGATAGGCCCTTAAGGTTATACTACCTGCAGCAACCTTTGTTACTGTAGGAATGAACTGCAGATGCTGGTTTACACTGAAGATAGACACAAAATGCTGGAGTAACTCAACGGGACAGGAAGAATCTTTGGAGAGAAGGAATGGGTGATGTTTTGGGTCTGAAGAAGAATCTTAACCCGAATCGTCACCCATTCCTTCTCTCCAGAGATGCTGCCTGTCCCGCTGAGTTACTACAGCATTAAATGCCTGTTTCTCCAGAAGTACAGAATGAGGAATGAATAAACAGAGCAGTCGATTTATGAAAAAAAAGAGCAGGAAGAGGAGGGGGTGGGAGTTAATTCAAACAGTAAATGTACTCGCAACAGACAGCTTTAAGAAATTCTCCGTGAATACCTTCAGTAATACTTGAAGGTCAAAACACAATTGGTGACACATCGTGTTAATGCGATGTGAATAGAGACATTTAACAAGACATTCAACAGTGACACCCCCACTGTCAAGCGTAAAGCGGAGAATTTAATAGATTTTTTCCCCACCAAATTTCAAAATCCGGATTACATAACATGGGGGGGGGGGGGGATTGTCACCCACCTCTCAAAACATTGGGAGGGACGTGTGCCACCCATACCACCTGGGATTTCCGCCCATGCTGTTAAGGTCATGCTGCCCATCAATTTTGAGACTTCTAGTCATTCCAGAATGAAACAGAAGATCCATTGTATACAGAGTTTTGTATTAGGAACTTCACAGATATTCTATATTCCAGGACAAAGATTGGGACGTGATACGTGGATACGGGTGAACGGGGTTGTTGATAGGCAGATAATCAGACCAAGACCAAAGATGAAAACACAAAACGTGTGTGATAAGGATACATTTCAGGCTTCTTCTACCCCAACCTCACACTTTTTATCTTTTCATCTCTGGCCTTTGTCCAACCAACTGCCAATAAACCCCCACTCCCCTTACCGGTATCCACCTGTCACTTGCCAGGCTTTTGCCCTCCCCCCATCCCACCTTACTTCCAACATTCTCCCCCCTCTAATACAATTAGTCTCAAGAAGAGTCTCAACCGAAAACGTCACCTAGCCTTGTTCTTCAGAGATGCTGCCTGACCCACTGAGTTATTCCAGCAGCGTTTTGGTAGCTAGCATCTGCATTTCCTTGTCTATGCCTATAAACTAATATTTCTATTACCTGATTGGATGTCTTTCTATAGCAGACTCATAGTGCTGTCCATGATGACCAAGTTGACATATTTTTCTGGTCTCACTTGGCTTGCATTTGGCCCATGGCCTTGTGAGCCCTGCCCATCTAATCCAGTAGAACCATCCCAAAAGGTAATGGCTGCACTGCAAGCTGTAAGGTAGTGATGAGAACAGGGGAGAAAGGGAGAGGTATTTGTGTAGCTGTAGTAACTCAGCGGGTCAGGCAGCATCTCTGGAGAAAAGGAAAACATTACGTTTCAGGTTGAGACCCCTCTTCAGGCTGAGAGTCAGAGGAAAGGGAAACGTGACCTACAGACTGCAATATAGAGAGATGAAACAAATGAATGAAACTGATGCAAAAATGTTAAAAAGTAACGATAAACAAGGCAATTACAGTTGCATTCACTGGCTCTATAAGCAATTATTTTATACAGTAACACGGCGGTCCATCCTTGGAGCTGCGTTCCACGGTCTTGAGCTTATTAGGTGCCTTCTATTGACACTTTTTTAGTTTAGTTTGTTTAGAGATACAGCGTGGAAACGGGCTCTTCAGCCCGTCGAGTCTGCACCATCCAGCAATCCCCGCACGCTAACGCTATCCTACACACACTGGGGACAATTTACAATTTTGCCAATCCAATTAACCTACAAATCTGAAGGTAGACAAAAATGCTGGAGGAACTCAGCGGGTGAAGCAGCATCTATGGAGAGGAGGAAGAGGCGACGTTTCGGGTCGAGACCCTTCTTCAGACTGATGTCAAGGGGAGGGGGTGCAGGAAAAAGAAAGGAAGAGGTGGAGACAGTAGGCTTGTGGGAGAGCTGGGAAGGGGAAGGGAAGGAGGGAGAAAGCAAGGACTACCTGAAATTGGACAAGTCAATGTTATACTGCTGGGGTGTAAACTACCAAGTGTTTCTTAAACCAACAAACCTGTATGTCTTTGGAGTGTGGGAGGAAATAGGAGCACCTGGAGAAAACCTCCGCAGGTAACGGGGAGAACGTTCAAACTCTGTACAGACGGCACCTGTAGTCAGGATTGAAACCGGGTATCTGGCACTATAAGGTAGCAGCTCAACTGCTACACCACCATCCTGCCCTACACTTGTATCTAGGTATTTCCCAAGTATAAGGGACCACTCTCCTCCTCTCTACCTCTGCTGTCAAGCTGTGTTAGGAAACATAGGTCCCCGGTTTTAATACCACTGCTTCTAGTGAGCTCCAAAGCTGCAGGCTCACTGCTGCTCTGAGAGGAGGGTTCAGGTTATAATCTAGCCCCAGCCAGCCTCATTCAGTGCCAGCCAATCACCAAATGATTGGGCGGTGATGTGTTTTATTACGGACAATGTGAGGGGAAAAGCTGGGTGGATACTGCAATGCCAACGTAAGGAATAGGGTGTTATGTGACTTCCATTGCCCAGCATACAAGACCTGTCGGCATTGGTCAGGCCATTAAGATTGGAGTGGAAGAGTCTAGGACGAGAGGACTCAGAATAAAAGGACGTACCTTTTGAAAGGAGATGAGGAGGATTTATTTTGTCAGGGCGCGGAGAATCTGCGATTCATTGCCATAGAAGGCTGTGGAGGCCATGTCAATGGGTATTTTTAAGGCAGAGATTCATAGATTATTGATTAGTACGATTGTCGGGGATTATGCGGAGAAGGCAGGAGAATGGGGTTGAGAGGGAAGAAAGATCAGCCACGATTGAATGGCGGAGTAGACTTGATGGGCCGAATGGGTCTTGATGGGCCTAATTTTTTCTCCTAGAACTTATGAACTCATGAGAAAAAGCATCAGGAAGCCATGATGCAGTCGATATGACTTTAATTCTAAAGAAGGGTCTCAACCCAAAATGTCACCTATCCCCGTTTTCCAGAGATGCTGCCACCTGCCAAGTTACTCCACCACTTTGTTCCTTTTTTTTAATAAACCAACAACTACAGTTCCTTATGTCTACACTTTAGTTAGGCTACATTTCGTGCAGTTCTGGTTGCACCATTACAGGAAGAATGTGAAGACTTCGGAGAGAGTGCAGAATAGGTTTACCTGAATGCTGCCTGAATTAGAGGCTGGAAAAATACAGGTTGTTTTCTACAGAACATTGCAAATTGAAAGGAGACCTGATAGAATCAAGGAGACCTAGAGTCATAGAGGCATAGAGTCATACCGTCTTACTGCATGGAAACAGGCCATAGGGCCCAACAAGCCCACACCAGCCAACATGTCCCAGGTGCAGGTACAGCAGGCAGTGAAGAAAGTGAATGGCATATTGGCCTTTATAACAAGAGGAATCAAAAATAGGAGCAAAGAGGTCCTTCTGCAGTTGTACAGGGCCCTAGTCAGACCACACCTGGAGTATTGTAACTCAGTTGTGCAGTTTTAGCCCCCGAATTTGAGGAAGGACATTCCTGCTATTGGGGGAGTGCAGCGTAGGTTTACAAGGTTAAATCCAGGGATGGCGGGACTGCCATATGCGGAGAGAATGGAGCAGCTGGGCTTGTACACTCTGGGAGGAAACATTTTTTCTCAGAGTGTGGTGAGTCTGTCGAATTCTCTGCTTCAGATGGCAGTGGAGGCCGGTTCTCTGGATGCTTTTAAAAATAGCAGTCAAGGGATATGGGGAGAAGGCAGGAACGGGGTACTGATTGGAGATGATTGGCCATGATCACATTGAATGGCTCGAAGGGCGGAATGGCCTATTCCAGCACGTATTTTCTATTGTCTATTGTCCATTGTCTATTGCACTAATCCCACCAGCTTGAATTTGGCCCATATCTCTCGAAACCTGTTCTATCCATGTACCTGCCTAAATGTTTCTTAAACCTGATAGAACTACATAAAATTCTGAGAGGTATTGATAGAGTGGACAAAAGTGCTGGAGAAACTCAGCGGGTGCAGCAGCATCTATGGAGCGAAGGACATAGGCAACGTTTCGGGCCAAAAACCTTCTTCAGACTGATGTTGGGGGGCGGGGGGGGGGAGAAGAAAGGAGAAAGGAAGAGGAGGAGCCCGAGGGCTGAGGGAGAGCTGAGAAGGGGAGGAGACAGCAAGGGCTACCGGAAGTTGGAGAAGTCAATGTTTATGCTGCTAGGGTGCAGACTGCCCAAGCGGAACATGAGGTGCTGCTCCTCCAATTTCTGGTGGTGCTCACTCAGGCCATGGTGTTCAGCGAAACGATCGCCAAGCCTACACTTGGTCTCACCGATGTAGATCAGCTGACGTCTAGAGCAGCGGATGCAATAGATGCGGGAGGGAAGGGAAGAATTGACCAGTGAGTTACGGAGGGAGCGGTCTTTGCAGAAAGCAGACAGGGGAGATGGGAAAATGTGGCGAGTGGTGGGGTCACGTTGGAGCTGGCGAAAATGACGGAGGACTATTTGTTGTATGTGCCGGCTGGTGGGGTGAAAGGTGAGGACCAGGGGGACGAGTTACAAGTGGGGGGATGGGGGGAGAGAGCAGTGTTACGGGGTATTGAAGAGACCCTGGTGAGAGCCTCATATATAGTAGGGGAGGGGAACCCCCATTCCCTGAAGAATGAGACAAGAGTGTCTTTTTTCCAGCATGTTTTCCAGAAATGTCAAAAACTAGAGGGCATAGCTTCAAGGTTAGAGAGCGAACGTTTAAGAAGAGGTGTGGGGCTAGTTTTTTACATAGTGGGTGGAGGGTGCATGGTACGCATTGCCAAGGATGGTGGTGGAGGCAGTGGCATTGGAGAGACTTTTGGATAGTCACTTGGATATGCAGAGAATGAAGGCCGATAAATCCCCAGGGCCAGATAGGCTGCATCCCAGAGTACCCAAGGAAGTAGCCACAGCAACAGTGGATGCATTAGTGATAATTTTTCAAAACTCTTTAGATTCTGGAGTAGTTCCTGAGGATTGGAGGGTAGCTAATGTAACCCCACTTTTTAAAAAAGGAGGGAGAGAGAAAACGGGGAATTACAGACCAGTTAGTCTAACATCAGTAGTTGGGAAACTGCTAGAGTTAATTATTAAAGATGGGATAGCAGCGCATTTGGAAAGTGGTGAAATCATTGGACAAAGTCAGCATGGATTTACGAAAGGTAAATCATGTCTGACAAATCTTATAGAAGTTTTCAAGGATGTAACTAATAGAGTGGATAAGGGCGAACCAGTGGATGTGGTGTATCTGGACTTTCAGAAGGCTTTCGACAAGGTCCCACACAAGAGATTAGCATACAAACTTAAAGCACACGGTATTGGGTGTTCAGTATTGATGTGGATAGAGAACTGGCTGGCAGACAGGAAGCAAAGAGTAGGAGTAAACAAGTCCTTTTCAGAATGGCAGGCAGTGACTAGTGGGGTACCGCAAGGCTCAGTGCTGGGACCCCAGCTATTTACAATATATATTAATGATTTGGACGAGGGAATTGAATGCAACATCTCCAAGTTTGTGTATGACATTAAGCTGGGGGGTAGTGTTAGGTGTGAGGAGGATGCTAGGAGGCTGCAAGGTGACTTGGGTAGGCTGGGTGCGTGGGCAAATGCATGGCAGATGCAGTATAATGTGGATAAATGTGAGGTTATCCACTTCGGTGGCAAAAACAGGAGGGTAGACTATTATCTGAATGGTGGCAGATTAGGAAAAGGGGAGATGCAACGAGACCTGGGTGTCATGGTACACCAGTCATTGAAAGTAGGCATGCAGGTGCAGCAGGCAGTGAAGAAAGCAAATGGCATGTTAGCATTCATAGCGAAAGGATTTGAGTATAGGAGCAGGGAGGTTCTACTGCAGTTGTACAGGGTTTTGGTGAGACCACACCTGGAGTATTGCGTACAGTTTTGGTCTCCAAATCTGAGGAAAGACATTCTTGCCATAGAGGGGGTACAGAGAAGGTTCACCAGACTGATTCCTGGGATGTCAGGACTTTCATATAAGGAAAGACTGGATAGACTCAGCTTGTACTTGCTAGAATTTAGAAGATTGAGGGGGGATCTTATAGAAACGTACAAAATTCTTAAGGGGTTGGACAGGCTAGATGCAGGAAGATTGTTCCCGATGTTGGGGAGGTCCAGAACAAGGGGTCACCCAAAGATAAGGGGGAATTCCTTTAGGACCGAAATGAGGAAAACATTTTTCACACAGAGAGTGGTGAGTCCCTGGAATTCTCTGCCACAGAAGGTAGTTGAGGCCAGTTCATTGGCTATTTTTAAGAGGGAGTTAGATGTGGCCCTTGTAGCTAAAGGGATCAGGGGGAATGGAGAGAAGGCAGGTTCAGAATACTGAGTTGGATGATCAGCCATGATCATATTGAATGGCGGTGCAGTCTCGAATGGTCAAATGCCCTACTCCTGCACCTATTTTCTATGTTTCCATGCTTCTATAAGATCAAGTACAGGATCACGTCCAGGCAGATCAGATTAATTCATCTTGGCATCATGTTTGGTACAGACATTGTGGATGGAAGGGTCTGTTCGTGTTCAGTAATGGTTTAGATTCTACTGTCCCAGTCACATGGGAGGTCCGGTCCCCCAACGCAAACCCATTCCCCAATGCAATATTCCACCACTCACCCGTTCCCCCAACGCAATATTCCACCACTCACCCATAGCACCTAATGGCCTGAAGCCGTCCCGTCCCCAACTGAAGGATGCTCCCACCCCCACCTGAAGCCATCCCTGTCCACAGTTGCAGGATGCTGACGGGACGGCCTCGGGTGGGGGCCGGTGGTGGTGGGGGGAGCGTACTGCAGCGGGGGAGGGGGAATGCTTCAGGATGGGGTTGTTGGAGGTGGGGGGTGGGAGGAAGCATCCTGCAGCTGGTGGGAGGGGGACGGCTGCAGGCGGGGGCTGTCGGGGGCCAGTGTGGGGGGGGGAGTGTCCTGCAGCCGGGGGAGCAGAATGGCTTCAGGCAGGGGACAGAGTGGGGGGCTTACTGGAGAGCTAGTACAGGTGTTGTGGGCCGAAGAGTCTGATTTCCGGAGGGCTAATATGGACATTGTGGGCCAAATGGTCTTTTATTGGGCTAGTCCTGCAGTTGGGGACGGGAAGGGGGAAGGCTTCAGGTGGGGGCCAGCGGGAGCATTCTGTAGCCGGGGAAGGGGGGTGGCTTCAGACAGGGGTGGGGGGGAGGAGGGGGACGACGTTGGGCAGCAGCCGTGGGGGGGGGGGGAGCGCTGTCGTGGCCTATCGCTGGGGGGATGTGCGAGGGGAAGGGGTTTGTGGGCAGGAGAGGGTTTACGGGAGGAGGTGGTGTTCCTGTCAGCGCCCGGCCCTGCCAGCACCCGGCTCCCTCAATCCCCCCCCACACTCACTCCTCACTTCCCCAGGATCTCGTCGTTGCAGCAGTCAGCCTCGCAGATGGCCAGGCTCCACACTCCGGGTTTCTCCGCACTCCAGGCCGCTCCGCAATCCAGGGGTCCCCGACTCAACGTCGCCACCAGGTTCCCCGGCTTTGGGGCTCATGGCTTTGGGAATCACGGTTCCCGGATGGCATCTGGACGGACGGCTTCGGGACGCACAGACTCAGCAAGCCTCCGGGGATTTATTCTCCTTGTCCCAGTGATTGACAGCGGGTGTCGGAAGGGGCAATGCTGTGCCAACGGCTGACAGGCGAGAAGACCAATCTGCTGATATTACGATTTCTTTAACCTTCATAACTTTTGTAATATTCCACCGATCAGAACAGAACATGGTGCACTTTTAGCACAGGAGAACGGTGAGTAAGGTGGCGAAAAATCGTAGCACTATCGGGTAGCATCTTTGCGCAAATGTAAAGACAAGATGAGAGTTTCAGTTAAGTATAGATAGATAGTTATAGTGTCAGAGAATGTTGATGATGTAGTGACTTGTAGAATATGATTTTGATTTTCACATCTGCCAGACAAAATGTCACGTTTTATGTGCATGGAAAAAGTTACGTTTTGCCTTGCTTCGAGCAGTGCCATGGTCACAATGTTTAACAGCAGAGGAATTCTGAATGGGCATCGGTTCATAGGACTTCCAGAAATAATTTTATAAACAGTCATGCCTGTTATTTGTAAATTAGAAATGTTGTGGGTATCAACGATTAAAGTTGACCTTTATTGTTACGCGTCCATTTGCTTTCAATTTTACATCATCTTCAAGGAAATTGCAGTTCAACATCAATTTGTTCTTCTCTCTACATTTGGCTCCTCGGTCCACTGAGGATCTGAGAAACCCCATTCCTTCTCTCCAGAGATGATGCCGGTCCCGCTGAGTTACTCCAGCATTATGTGTCAATATTTGACTTAAACCCGCATGTGCAGTTCTTTTCCTACACATCTGAGAGACCCCAGCAGCTCACCATTTGCCAGGTCTATGCTCCTCCATATAACCACCCCATTCCTCTCCCCATAAGCTTTGACACCTTTACTAATCTGTGACTCAGCAGCACTACCCTGAGCCACCGTGCATCCAGTTACCGAGGTACCTTGCCACTTCATTCTTGTAAAGAATCAAACGCTTTCTTGTACATTCTCTGCTCTTGTAACCAATGAGACAACAACCTGCTCTGGATTATCTGGCATTGCTAGATCAATCTATTTCTTCCTGCCACTCTCTCTATTCTTTACTTTGAATACAATGCATTGCAAATTTCAATTAATATTGAATATGATCATTAATAGAGCACACTTTTCTTTCTCTCGACAGAAGAAGCTGTTTCTTTCTGACTCAATGTAGTTTGGAGTTTAGAGTTTAGAGAGATACAGCGTGGAAACGGGACTTCAGCCCACCGAGTCCGCATCTCCCAGCGATCCCTGCACACTAATTATCCTGCACACATTAAGGACAATTTATATTTATGCCAAACCAGTTAACCAACAAAACTGTACGTCTTTCGAATGTGGTGGGAAACAAAGATCTCACAGAAAACCCACGCAGGTCACGGGGAGAACGTACAATCTCCATACAAACCCATAGTCAGGATCGAACCCAGGATGCTGAGGCAGTAACTCTAGTGCTATTGAATGATTATTGAATTAATATTGAATGGTATAATTAATACAGCACACTTTTCCTTCTCTCCACAGATGAAGCTGTTTCATTTGACTTTTCTGTCTCCAACTGCGTTATTTTTTTAAGTATTGATTGTAATATTGGGGGTAGAGTGTTGACATGGATAAAAAATTGGTTGGCAGACAGGAAACAAAGAGTAGGGATAAACGGGTCCCTTTCAGAAAGGCAGGCAGTGACTAGTGGGGTTAAGGGTTTGGACACGCTCGAGGCAGGAAACATGTTCCTGATGTTGGGGGAGTCCAGAACCAGGGACCACAGTTTACGAATAAGGGGTAAGCCATTTAGAATGGAGACGAGGAAACACTTTTTCTCACAGAGAGTGGTGAGTCTGTGGAATTTCATTTCGGAGTCACGTGAGTGACTTCGTGAAGAGCCCGCCGGCGCGCATGCTCGACATATCGTCGTACCGCGTTGCTGTGACGGCTGGCGGTGGAGCGCGCTCCTCGCCAGCCCTTCAGAAGGGGCCACGGAGGTAAGTATTCTACCTTTAGTTGGTGGTCCTTGTTGTCTGATTATGTCTTGCAGCAAGGACATGGATGGGTTCGAAGGGCCGGAGGACGTCAGGACGAGTTCGCCGGTCAAAGTTCCGGGGCCTTTACCATCGGCAGTACCTGCAGCGCAGGCCGGGACTCAGGCTGAGATGTGGGTAAGCCCTGTGATTACAGGTCCAGATCCGCCAGCACACCACAGCTCGGAGGAGTTCGACGAGGAGGAGTGTGGTGTGCCGCCAGAGCAGGGGGACCCTGCCATGGCAGTCAGGTCGTCAGCGGGCTCGCTGGCGACCTCGAGCAGGGCACGTGCCGTTGCACGGCCTGTTCCACTCAGCCCTCCGGGAAGGGGGAGGGCAGGAGCAGAAGCCTAACCCTGTTAGGGCTAAGGCATTGCCTATCGCGGAGGAGCGGTCAGGTTCCAGGGCGAGACCCGGGGCGGCTGTGAGGTCCAGCCGGCACACCCCGACTCTCGACGCCGGGACGGGTCGGTCGAGTCGGGTCTCGTCACGGTCGCCGAGCCCCCCATGGATGGGTGGGCGAGACCATGCGTCGGCAACGTCCACGATGTGGGCAGCCGGCAAGACTGCGCGGGCCCCAGGCAGCCATGCTTCGGCTGGTGCCGACACCCCGCCGCGAGTGCCCTTAGTGGCAGCGGCTTCAGCTCTCGCTAAACGGAGGCGATTGAACACGCCCGCGCAGGAATCGCGCAGTTTCGCCTCGGCGGCTGTTAGCGACAACTACCGGCACCGGCAGGGCCTCGACGAGGTGCGGGCCGATGACGGGAGCCCGGTTTTCTTTTCAGAGCCGGAGGACTCCGACCACCTGAGTGTTCAGGGTGAAGGGCGTATTGACCGTATGGAGCGGCTGCTGGAGCTCCTGCTTCAACGTCAACAACAGCAGGGCAGCAACAGGCACAGGGCGTCTTCACCAACATCTACTATCAGCCTGGAGCAGCAGGAGGAGGAGGTTCTGGTGGATCCCGTACCACCTCCGTTGGAGGTGCCAGCGGAGGAACTCTTGGATGTGGCGACCAAATTCGCGGCCCCACATACGGCTGGTCTTCCTCTAAATACAAAGCTGGCAGCCACAGTGGACTTTCTTAATAATCAGGTGCTGCAGGAAGAAGTCCTCATCCAGGCTATGAGCCGTCACAAGGCTCCATCAAACTGCAACTCCCTCAACGTGCCTGTGGTCAATATGCCAATATGGGGCGACATCAGTGCGGCTATCCGTCAACAGGAGGTAAAACTGCAGCGGATCCTGAAGCTCCTCACGGCCGGTATTACCGCCTTTGTGCGGTCGGTGGACGGGGACGAATTGAATTTGGACCAGGGAGATGCCCTGGCCCTCCTGTGCGCGACCCAGCACGAAATTAACGGGTTTCGCAAAACCAGCATCCGCCCAGCGCTCAATCCAAAGTTTGCAGCAGTGTGCAAACCACCACCGCCGCCCCCGCCCCGTCAGCTCTTTGGGAAGGACCTCTCGAAGAGAGTCAAAGAGCTTGACGAGCAAGCCAAAACGGTGGGGATCATGCGCCCTCAGAGTGCCCCCACACCGTCAGGCTCAAAGTCTCCATACATTCGATCACGAGGGTCTGCCAGTACCTCGACGAGGACCCACCCTCAAGCTCCACAACGACAGCAACATCAGACCCAGCACCAGGGGTCTTTTTTAGGACAGGGTCGGCAGAGACACTGGTGGAAAACGAAGACGCCGCGCCCTCAAGCCAACCCAGCACCTCCACGTCCACACACGCGTGTCAAGGACCGCCGGTAACCACGGAGGTGAGGGGGTCTGGTTCTCTCTTTTCTCTCTGTTTAACTTCACATGTTGGTGGTCACCTTCGGTGGTTTTTTGGGTGCATGAGGTAATTTCACTGGTGACGAGTATGTGTTGCAGAATATTCAGGGGCATAAAATTGAGTTATTAATGGCGACATTCCTCCATCCCAGCACATGCCCGCTCGAACATTTAAAATTATCTGCTGCAGAACAGGCAGCCGGCTATAAGGAATTGTTAAGTCTTGAGCAAAGGAGTGATTAAGAGAGTGGTGCATGAGCCAGTTGAATTTGTTTCAAACATATTCACCAGACCTAAGAAGGATGGAAGTTGTCGTGTCATTATTGATCTAACCCGTTTGAATACTTTTGTAACATATTCTCATTTTAAAATGGATACGTTGAAACAACCAAATCATTGATTTCTCATGGTTGCTTTATGGCATGCATCGATTTAAAAGACGCATATTATTCCGTATCCGTCCAGAAATGTGACAGAAGGTTTTAAAATTCATCTGGATGGGGCAACTCTGGCAGTACAAGGCTTTGCCTAATGGGCTCACCACAGCCCTAGATTGTTCACTAAATTAGTGAAGCCAATTATGGCTTATTTGAGACAACGACACCATATAGTATGGCCTATTTAGATGATGTCTTAATTGTGGGCCACACCCTGGAATTGGCTGAACAGGGTGTTGCAGCTGCTGTCAATATATTTCAACAATTAGGGTTTATTGTCCATCCAGAGAAATCAAAGTTCTACCCTGCCCAGGTGATTAATTACCTAGGGTTCACGGTGAACTCTATAAGCATGAGGGTTACCATTCCAATTAACAAGATTGAGGAGGTTACCCAGGTGTGTCAAGATTTAATCCGCACCAATATACCATCGATTCGGCACTTAGCTACATTAATTGGGAAGCTGGTAGCTTTGTTTTCGGCAGCGCGATATGGACCTTTGCATTATCAGAATTTGCAAAGAGCTAAAATTGCTGCGTTAAAACAGAACGCTGGTCATTATGATCGGTCCATGCAGCTGCCGCCCGAAGCGATAAATGAGTTGCAATGGTGGGTGTGTCACATTAGCAACTCATTCAAGCCTATTAGGGAGGCTAATCCGGTGGTATATTTGCAAACTGATGCAAGCTCCAATGGTTGGGGATCCACGAATAATTGCTCTAGTTGTGGTGGCAGATGGGACACCCTTGAATCAACGATGTTGTTAACTCAAGGGATTAACTATTTGGAGTTGCTGGCAGCATTCCACGGACTTCGTGCGTATTGTTCCAAGCTTGTTGGAGCACATGTCCGTCTCCAAATAGACAACACCACAGCAGTAGCATATTTAAACCATATGGGTGGTACCAGGCCAGTTTTGTGTGACAAATTGGCAAACTCAATTTGGCTCTGGTGTGTTCAAAGAGACATTTGGATTTCAGCTACCTATTTGCCAGGTGAGCTTAATACTGGGGCGGACACCAGGTCATGCAAATTTAATGACAATATTGAATGGATGTTGCATCCTGAGATCTTTTCTAAAGTCACAGCCAAATTTGGTAAACCGGACATTGACCTCTTTGCGTCACGGTGGAACCATCAGGTACCAACCTACGTTTCATGGGAACCAGATCCTGGGGCAATAGCGCTAGATGCATTCTCGCTGGACTGGGGGAAGTGGTTTTTCTATGCCTTCCCCCCATTTTGCCTCATCAGTCGGGTATTGGGAAAGATTCAGGCAGATGCTGCCAAGGGCATCCTTATTATACCCGACTGGCCCACACAGCCTTGGTATCTGGTGGTCTTTGACATGCTCAACGAACCTTGGGTCCATTTGAAGGGTTGCCCACAATTGGTTACTCACCCTGTCTCAGGGGAGCCGCATCCCTGCCATGGCTATTTAAATTTGTTGGCTTGCAGGTTCTGAACAGGCCGTTAGTCCAATACGGCCTCTCGGCTCGGACCATGGATACCACCGGGGCGTCGTGTCGAGAGTCTACAAGGCGAAGATACCGCTCGCATATTAAGAAGTGGGAAGCCTACTGCAGCCGCTCTCGCATCACGCACGATGACGTGACAACAACCGACGTCCTGGAATTCCTCGCGGGGTTGCACCATGATGAACACTTAAGTTACAGTGCCATCAACAGCGCCAGAAGTGCGCTATCGTTCTACCTCAGTTTGGAGGTAGGATCCAACAGGCTAGTGTCCAGACTCATGCGGGGTATATTCAATATGAATCCGCCTACACCACGCTATAATATCACCTGGGATGTCAGGGACGTATTAACCCTGCTCAGGACGTGGTCACCCATGGAAGGGCTCCAACTGGACCAACGCACCATGAAGCTGGTGATGTTACTAGCGCTGACTTCAGCTCAGAGGGTACAGACACTACACAAACTTCGTGTCGACAGAATGACGTCTACCCCCACAGACGTAGTCTTTTTCATTGACGAGCTACTAAAGCAGCATAGACCTGGGTGCACAGGGCTGCAGCTGAAGTTCCCGGCATACCCCGCAGATGCTAGGCTATGTGTAGCCTCACATATCCGCCACTATGTCAAGGTGACGGCACGCATCAGAGGAATGGAGAGATACCTGCTTGTCACTCATAAGAGACCTCATCATCGAGTGACAGTCCAGACGATATCCATGTGGCTTCCAGTCGTCTTGGGTAAGTCAGGTATCGACACTAATGTGTTCAAGTCTCTTTCCACCAGGGCTGCATCGACGTCAAGGGCGAGGGTCATGGAGGTGCCCATGGACCAAATTCTCGCCACAGCAGGATGGGCTAATGAAGCTGTGTTCCAGCGTTTTTATAACAAGCCTGTTGCTGCTCCTCTACAGTTCGCAGAAGCCGTGCTGAATGCAGGTCACGAACGTGGAGATGTCCCCGCATGAGGGGTTTTGATTTGTTGTTAATAACTCTGCTCTTGTTTTGCAGTATGAACTATTGAGCAAGTTTGTTCCTCCCATCCATCCCTGGTAGTGGTGTGTCAGCATGGACGTGGTCCAGGGCGTGTAATCACAGAAGCTTTGAAGTCTTCACGAAGTCACTCACGTGACTCCGAAATGAAATAGTAAGATTGAACGAGAACTTACCAGTTCGAAGGTTGATCTTTATTTTATGAGGAGTCGAAGTGAGGGATTTCGTGCCCTCCTCGCCCAACCCTCAATCACCTTCATCTGGTAATCTTAGTCACTTCAATCTTACTATGCGAAGTCATTTCTTTGTTGGTTTCTGTGATTCCACGCCGCTACTTTGAAGTATGTCGAGCATGCGCGCCGGCGGGCTCTTCACGAAATCCCTCACTTCGACTCCTCATAAAATAAAGATCAACCTTCGAACTGGTAAGTTCTCGTTCAATCTTACTATTCTCTGCCTCAGAGGATGGTGGAGGCCGGTTCTCTGGATACTTTCAAGAGAGCTAGATAGGGCTCTTAAAGATAGCGGAGTCAGGGGATATGGGGAGAAGGCAGGAACGGGGTACTGATTGGGGATGATCAGCCATGATCACATTGAATGGCGGTGCTGGCTCGAAGGGCTGAATGGCCTACACCTGCACCTATTGTCTATTGTCTAACTCAACACTTTGGTCTGTCCCCAGTCACTGTCAATCCCCCTCTTCCCCTCATCACTTTCTCTCCGCTCAGATTAATGCATATGTACCTTGTCACTTATCCAGTTGCTCTCTCTGTTTCACTGATCACAGATGCAGCTTGACCTGTCCAGTGTGTCTAGTTAATGGCCAGCTTGGCCTGGCCCAGGAGCAAATCAAGCAGGACATCCTCAGCTCTACCCATTCCCCAATCACCTACAATTCTTTGCTCCACGTCGCAGCACTCAGTGATGCAGATATCGCTTTGAGAACAATCTATGCGTCTTCTATATGAAGAGAGGATCATGGGGAGATACAAGTAGGAAAAAACTGTCTGGCCCATCAAATCCAAACCAACCCTCAACCGTCCAACATTAATCCCATTATTATTTATTTATCCACATTCTCATCAACGATCCTCAGATTCTACAATCACACACATAATAGGGTCAATTAGCAGTAGCCAAATAACCTACCAACCTGCACGCTTTTGGGATGTGGGGGGAAACTGGAAACCCACGTGGTCACAGGGAAAAGGTGCAATGGTACATTATAGTCACGTATACCAAGGTGCAGTGAAATTAATTATTAAATAGAGTTCAATACAAGTATCACTATACATTAGCACTGGATACATCAGATAAGCATAGGTAGACGCAAAATGCTGGAGTAACTCAGCTGGTCAGGCAGCATCTCTGGAGCGAAGGAATGGGCGACGTTTAGGGTCGAGACCCTTCTTCTTAGATAAGCATCTCAGATACAGTGCAAGTGTATAGCAGTAGTTCACTGAGACAGCATACAGTCGCCACACAGCCCCACACCGACAGCACCTGAATTAAGATAGAACCTATTTCTGGTACAATGGGGCAGTTGCTCTACAGGTTGTACCTCTTGTAAAGACACAACTAAACAAAGAGACCAAAATAGCATCAGAGACCAGTGTGGAAACACCTGGGAGTTTCAGTAAATCTCCAATAAAATGACACCCTTGGACCAATGGCTTCACCGTACTGGTAGACATTATGGACTATTACACTCTGCTCTCTTATTTTTGAAACACAGTTTTATTTACTCTTTGTTTAACATATAATACAGTCTTTAGACTTCACTTTAGACTGATACAGCGTGGCAACAAGCCCACCGAGTCCGTGCCGATCAGCGAGCTAACACACTAACACTATCCTACACACACTAGGGACAACTTACAATTGTTACCGAAGCCCATTAACCTACAAACCTGTATGTCTTGGAGTGTGGGAGGAATCCAGATCACCCAGAGAAAACCCACCCAGTCACAGGGAGAACGTACAAACTCCAAACAGACAGCACCTGTAGTCAGGATGGAAACCGGATCTCCGTCGTTGTAAGGCAGTGGTTCTGCTGCTGCACCACTGTGCCGCCTACCTTTAGTTATCTTATTTTTACCACTCATCATATATTTTGTCATAAGATACATTTTCCAGTAAACTAGAAGTTTACTTCCAGTACTCAGACTTCCAACAGTCTGAAGAAGAATCTCGACTCAAAACGTTACCCATTCCTTGTCTCCAGAGATTCTGCCTGTCCCGCTGAGTTACACCAACATTTTGTGTCTATTTCCAGTGACCCAAGTCTGTTTAAAGGAAACAGGATACAAGCTTTCTGGACCCTGACTCTTCTGCAATCTAACTCAGGCTCCTGATCCCGGTGCTCTGGACTACAAATGGCTCCAGCACAATCCTGGCCCAGTGCGGACCATGGTTACAACTGCACTCCATGTCCCTGGCTCTGTCTACAAGACCCACTTGTTCGCCAACCTCCCCACTCACTATTGTGTGAGCCAGATGTCAGATCATCAGGATTTCTGAACAAGTGGATGTCTAATTACCTGAGTTTTGTGTTATTGAGTGCAGGAAACGGTGCTGACATTGGCTCATCAGATGCGTGCAATAGTCCACCACCAAGCAACAGTGTTCGCCCTGAGACCACATGGGTTTCCTCCAGGTGCTCTGGTTTCCTCCCACTTTTCAGTTTAGTTTATTGACACGCGTACTGAGGTACAGCGAAAAGCTTTTGTTGGTGATGATTAGTCAGCAGAAAGACAAACCATGATTACAATTGAGCCACTGTGGACATTGTGAGGGAATAATGTTGCGTGCAAAGTAACGTCGGCAAAGTCCGGTCAAGGACAGTCCGCGGGTCACCAATAAGGTGGATAGTAGTTCGGCACTGCTCTCTGGTTGTAGTAGGGTGGTTCAGTTGCCTGATAACAGCTGGGAAGAAACTGTCCCTGTATCTGGAGCCCAAAGACATGAAGGTTTGTTGGTTAATTGGCCTCTGTAAATTGCCTTGAGTGTGTTGGAAGAGGGATAACATAAAACTAGTGTGAATGGTTGATCGATGGTCAGCATGGACTCAGTGGGCTGAAGGGCCCGTTTCCATGCTGTATATTTCAAAATCCCATCATTACATAGAAACATAGAAACATAGAAAATAGGTGCAGGAGTAGGCCATTCGGCCCTTCGAGCCTGCACCACCATTCAATGTGATCATGGCTGATCATCCAACTCAGTATCCCGTACGTGCCTTCTCTCCATACCCCCTGATCCCTTTAGCCACAAGTGCCACATCTAACGCCCTCTTAAATATAGCCAATGAACTGGCCTCAACTACCTTCTGTGGCAGAGAATTCCAGAGACTCACCACTCTCTGTGTAAAGAATGTTTTCCTCATTTCGGTCCTAAAGGAATTCCCCCTTATCCTTAGACTGTGACCCCTTGTTCTGGACTCCCCCAACATCGGGAACAATCTTCCAGCATCTAGCTTGTCCAACCCCTTAAGAATTTTGTAGGTTTCTATAAGATCCCCCCTCAATCTTCTAAATTCCATCGAGTACAAACCGAGTCTATCCAATCTTTCCTCATATGAAAGTCCTGACATCCCAGGAATCAGTCTGGTGAATCTTCTCTGTACCCCCTCTATGGCAAGGATGTCTTTCCTCAGATTTGGAGATTACTTTCCACAAATGCTATTGTTTCTCCTTGTGAGCTGGTTCCAGCATTAAAATTCTAATATTCAAATGTTATCCTTGATCTTGAGAAGCATAGATAGATGTTTTGGGCTATTACCCTGACTGCTGTTCCTATCTGGCTTTGATCTTGGAAATAGACCAGAGGCATGTCAAAAAATAGGCAGAGCCAGTCAACGATTACTGACAGTAATACTGTTACGTTGTGCTTGTAATATCTAAGGATAAGGAAGGAGGATATTGATATTTTAAAGAATCATGCAAGCAAGCAATCTTTTATAGACAGGTCACGCAACACCATTAGATGATGTGATACTAGGCCACTTGTTTGTTATAGAAAGGAAATGCTTCCAATGTAAATATAAGAATTTCCTAGACTACTGCAAACTAAAGTAGCTCTCTCGATTGGAAAACTGGATATGTAATAATGGGATCTCGATTAGTAATTTACCAGTGGGCACTGTCTATTTTTTTATATATTTTGAAATTTTTGCACTTTAATAACATATTATTAACTCTGTATTAAAGGGTCAAGGAAAGAGCGTTCACCTCACGGCCTTGTTTTCCACAAATCTTTCCACCACCACGCACAAGAAGCATGAGACAGGCACCATTGTATGCAGATGCCGAGAAGTGTGCTCAGCTCTAGCTCTAGCTGAACAACTTCTAATCTTGTGTGCGGACTTGATAAGAAGAAGAAGCTCTCTGTATGATGAACGATAACTTTACAATATGGAATTTCTAACCTGTCCCCTGAATCTCTTGTCTGTGGCACCTAAGTGTGAAAACGCACAGCTCTAGATTCAGGAACAGGTTCTTCCCAGCTGTTATCAGGCAACTGAACCATCCTACCACAACCAGAGAGCAGTGCTGAACTACTATCTACCTTATTGGGGCTTACAGACTATCTTTGATTGGACTTTACTAGCTTTTCCTTGCACTAAATGTTATTCTCTTATCATGTATCTGTACACTGTAAATGGCTTTTCGCTGACTGGTTAGCACGCAACAAAGGCTTTCCACTGTACCTCGGTACACATGACAAAAAACTAAACTAAACTAAACTATACTAAACCCTGAACTTGTCAAGTCCCCCACATTTGAAACATTCCACTCCACCCCCAACACCCACCATTCCAGCTCCACTACCTGCATCTCTGATCTCCCTGTCAACGCTCCTGGTCTTATTATCACCATTCCATTTAACAATGCTTCCACAGGCAGTGTCTTTGTTCGCTTCTCTGACATCCTCTCCCAAAACAGAGAGGAACCAAGGGAATAATTGTCCTTCAGTAGTCTGCCTTAGCTCCAAACAGAAGATTTATATTCCAATTTAAATGTCCTGCTCCTTCATTCCAGAGTGGTGGGTCTCTGGAATTCTCTGCCACAGAAGGTAGTTGAGGCCAGTTCATTGGCTATATTTAAGAGGGCGTTAGATGTGGCACTTGTGGCTAAAGGGATCAGGGGGTATGGAGAGAAGGCAGGTACGGGATACTGAGTTGGATGATCAGCCATGATCACATTGAATGGCGGTGCAGGCTCGAAGGGCCGAATGGCCTACTCCTGCACCTATTTTCTATGTTTCTATGTTTCATTCCCCACTCTCCCAGCCTCTGCCACCACCACCCCCGTTACAAATAATGTCCCCAATACTCCCCTCCATCCAAACATAGAGAATGGTTTGATGCCTACCAGTATTGATATTATCCAACTCAAGGATACTGATCAGAACTAGATACTACACAGTTTAGGTCAGTTTGGTTTATTGTCACATGTACCGAGGTACAGTGAAAAGCTTTAATAAGGAACTGTAGATGCTGGTTTAAACCAAAGATAGACACAAAATGCTGGAGTAAACGGCCTGTCCCACGGAGGCGATTTTTTTGGCGACTGTCGGCGAATGTCACAGGTCACTGGAAAAGCCCCCCCCCCCCCCCCCCCCACAACGACAATGTCTACAACAACCCATGACAACCTACCACCTAGTCGACGTCAAGCTACGGCAAGCTACCGACAACCAGCGACCCATTAGGACGTCCACCTACGACCACACCTATGACAACCTACTACCACATAGGCGACAACCTACGACAACCAAAGTCAACCTATGACCACCCGCGACAAACTATGACAAGCAACGACCCTGTCGGCAACAACTGAAGACAACTGAAGACAATTCAGTCGCTGGTACCTGTCGCCGGTTGATGTAGGTTGACGTAGGTAGTCGGCAATGGAATTCACTGAAGTCAGCACCGGTGACAACCAACGTCACCTGGCGACAACCTGCATCATCCTGGCGTCAACCCACGACAGCACCTACGACAGGAGGAGGTGAGCTACGTCGAGCCCACGGTTGTCGAAAAGTTTTGAAAATTTCAAAATCCAGCGGCAACCGACTCTTTAGGCGACTTGAGGAGACAACTCACACCATAAAGGCACCATCTCGTGACCATGTGGCGACTGCCTAATCGCCTGCAGTCACCGAAAAAATCACCTAAGTGGGACAGGCCGTTTACTCAGCGAGAGGCAACATCTCTTGAGAAAAGGAATGAAGAAGGGCCTCAACCCCAATCGTCACCAATACCTTCTCTCCAGAGATGCTGCCTGTCCCACTGAGTTACCCCAGCTTTTTGTGTCTAACTACAGTGAAAAGCTGTTGTTGCGTGCTAACCAGCCAGCGGAAAGACAACACATGATTACAATCGAGCCGTACACAGTGTACAGATACATGACAAGGAGTAGAGATTTAAGAGTGTGGAGCGATTGTAATCTGTGATTGCAGATCTGGCTCTGTGGCTACCACGCACATAGTGGCCTGGGTTTGGTGCCATCTTGGACGCAATAGTTCAAACACGAAAAGCCAAGATGGATTCTGCCCAGCCTTCATGGAACACTGGAATTTCTAGCGAAGGATATCTTGTCTTTAAACTCAGGAAAATTGCCAACTGCAGTTACTCATTTTTCTAAGCAAATTTCTGAAAGTGGCATTATTAACCCAGTTTAATTTAGTTTAGCGATACGGCAGGGAAGCAGGCCCTTCGGCCCACTGACTCCGTGCCAACCAGTATCCCCGCACACGAACACTAACCTACACACTAGGAATAATTTATAATTTTATCAAAGCCAATTAACCTACAAAACAAACCTGTATGCCTTTGGAACATGGGTGGAAACCTGAGCACCTGGAAAAAACTAAGGCGGTCACAATGACAACATACAAACTTCATACAGGCAGCACCCATGGTCAAGATCGAAGCTGGATCTCTGGCGCAACTCTACCGCTGCGCCACCATGCCAGTTGACCGCGCTGTGGGAAGGAGAACTATCACGAGGTCGGGAAACTTGCAAGACAGGTTTCTCACTGTAGATCTATTTCAGTTTGGTGTCAGAGAGACTGATCGGCCCATTGGTGTCAATCCTCGCCCACCCCCAAAGATGCTGCTCAACACACTGTGTTCCTCTGGCATTGAGTCAAAGCATCATACAACATGGAAACAGGCCCTTTGCTCCAATCCATCCATGTCGATCAAGAGTTGTAAAATGAATTTGAATGTCTTCTAAATGCACTACAGAGCAAGGTTACAAATATTTTTGTTATGTCACTCAATATATCATTAGATTTCTAGCCTTTACCAAATGCCTCTAATTCCTTAGAAGGCTTAGGAAGTTCCCAACAATCCTCACCAACTTCTACAGATGTGCTGTTTTTAAAGCATTTTATTGGGATGCATGGTTTGGGAACAGCTCCATCAAATACCGCAAGAAATTGCAATGAGTTGTGGACGTATCTGTGACCATCACACACAAACCATCCTCCGTTCCATTGACTCCATCTACTCCTCAAGCTGTCTCAGCAAGGCCTCAAGCGTAATCAAGGACCAGTCTCACCCCGGTCACTCCCTCTTCTCTCCTCTCACTGGCCGATTCTTTTATCAAGACTTGTCCAGACGACCCAAATGTCAATAGAATGCTGATCCAAGTTGGATTGAGGAGACAACCTGTCCTGACCCTTTGAAACACTTTGGTAATTCACAGACCACCGGCAGATTATAAAGTTACACTACGGTTGGGAAAATAGAAGATGAATTAATTCTGACCTTTCTCTACATTGTTGGAATTATGTAAAAATAGATCCAATAATGTTGGGCAATTCAGAAGTTTTTTTTCAAGTTTAAAGTTATTAAAATGTCAAATTGACTCATTCCAATCATATCAATGACAGATTGAAATTCAATTATGGGTGAAATTTAAAACTCAGCAATGGACTTATGTGGACTTGTAATATCTTGGCATTTGACTTTTATGGTATGCCAATTTCTGTTGAAAGATTAATTTGATTCAAGTAAACATCTCGCAGAGAGCTGAAGAATGTCATTAATTTTAGAAGAATGTAAAATAGCATCAGATTTCATGGCCTTAACAGAATAAACAACATTTTAAACTACATTGTCGAGTACCTTCGTGATCAGTTGCAATGAGATTCATGGCACTAATCAGTGATTTTAGTTTAGTTTAGCAATACAGCGCAGAAACAGGCCCTTCGGCCCACCGAGTCTGCGCCGATCATCCTGTACACTAGCACTATCTTACACACTAGCAACAATTTACAATTTTACCAAAGCCACTGGATGTCTTTGGAGTGTAGGAGGAAACCGGAGCACCCGGATAAAACCCACGCAGGTCACAGGGAGAACCGACAAACTCCGTACAGACAACACCCATAGTCAGAATTTAACCCGGGCCTCTGGCGATGTGAGGCAGCAACTCTACCACTGCGCCACTGTACTGCCCCATCATGAATGTGGATGTTTTAACATGAAATATCTCATGGCAGACAGACAGGCAGGCAGGCAGACAGACAGACAGACAGGCAGACAGACTGTCTGTTCGGAATAAACAATCCACTGATTGAATTGGTCATAATTTTAGATTGCAATGAGAATTAATACAACTGACCTTGTTTATCTTGGGCAATAAAATGTTTTGTTTAGCCTGATTAAAATATTCGAGGTATCGTAATGAAATTATGGAAATTACCAAGAATATTTTTGAAGGCTTCAAATGTCAGATGCCTGTTTAAAAATCAAGAAATTAATGTTAAGGGCATGTCCCACTTTCACGACCTAATTCACGACCTTTTTTACTCGTGGACATTTTTCATCACGCTAGAAAAAACCTTGAGGAGATTTCGCAATGGAGTTGATAAAATGTGTAGGAAGGAACAGCAGACGCTTGTTTAAACCGAAGATAGACACAAAAACCTGGAGTAACTCAGCGGCGTTTCATGTCGAGACCATTCTTCAGATTAATTCTTAATTCTTTAGATTAACATTCTTCAGGTTGTGTTGTGTTACAATGAAATGTAATTTTAGAGAGAAGATATGACAGAGAATGGTAAGGAGCCAGTGGTATTGGGCAACGATTAGTCATGTAGGAAAGAAAGTTTATAGGCAAGTGGACCTTTCCTGATCCCCAAAATTCCCATGCTCTTGTCATTACAACTGAGTGAGGCCAAATATTTATTAAATGCTATGCCTGGCCAAGATGTATGCTTTCTTTGTAAAAATGACATACAGGGAGAGGACATTGATAAACAGCTCATGGGAAGAATTGGCAGATAAATGGAAGAAATATTAGAAGACCAGAAAGCCTAGGAGATCTTCCAATGCCTTTGCATGTTATTGGCCAGATACCAACTTTCTCCTACAGCATAATGTAAATGGTAAAAATATGTCTTTAATAGATTAGTGAAGCTGAGATGATTATTTAAAAGATCAGTATTTCTTAAAACTGGGCATGACTATTTCACCTGGCAAAATTTACTGGTAATAATAAAAAGCACACGACTTAGTCTTTTTTAAGCAGCATCATGAGATCATTTGCAGTACTTTGTTGAGAGATCACAGACAAGATAACATCACTAATAACACACACACTGCAATGTGTAATTTCCGAGTTAATATATTTGATGAAGATTTGTCCATTATGGAATTTTTCTTTAGAACTGAATGTCGGATCGCTGTGGTTCATTAGAACTTTTGTATCTCCACTCACGCAAACGATGATATTTATCATTGCCAAAACCAACAACAAAATAGAGATGTTCAAATCATCCTGCGGGTAAAAGCATTGTGCATCAGTTGCATTTGTAACTTGTTTTCACATGTCCTGATGTTTAAGGGCAGGCTTTATAAATAACCGCACTGAAATCCCAAAGGCTTATTTTTTCTGATTTGTAAGAAACAGAATCATTTATAATGTCTAAAGACCACGGAGGATAACATCCACAACAAGTTTTAAACGAGCAAAAAATATCATGTTTTGTAATATGCTCCAAGTGAGACTTTGGTAAATATGTTTGAAGCTCTGTCGATCATGGTAATCGTGCTAATTAGGTAAAATCAGCATTTATTTTATCCAGCTCTCTTGATTTAAACTAATAATTGGGTGAAAGCCTTAATTGATTTAAGGTGATCCATCTGCAACAATAGATAGTTGGTGGTTGATTGTCATGGAGTCATAAAATATGGAAACAGGCCCTTCGCCCCAACTTGCCCATGCTGGCCAACATACCCCATCTACACTTGTCTGACCTGCCTGCTTTTGGCCCATATCCCTTTAAACCTTTCCTATCCATGCACCTGTCTAAATGTCTTTTAAATGTTGTCACTGTGTCTGTCTCAACCACTTCCTCTGGCAGCTTATTCCATATACTTACCACACTCTGTGGGAAAAAGTAGCCCCTCAAGATCCTGTTAAATTCCCCCCCCCCCCTTGCCTTAAACCTCTGGTTCTTGCTTCCACACTCTTGACTGTGTGGGTTTCTATCAAGTACTCTGGTTTCCTCCCACATCCCAAATACATTTGTAGGATAATTGGCCTCTGCGAAAACAGCAAAACATAGAACTAGTGAAAATGGATGATCGCTCGGTGGGCCAAAGGGCCTGTTTCTAAGTTTCCAAACCTGTCCAAAGGTTGGTTGGTCAGCAGGACCCGCCCGAAGGCTTGTCGGTCGTTGGGAGCAGGACGGAGTGGAGAATGCAAGCGCCGGGAGTAGGGTGAACCGAGGTCAGCTGCAGCTGGTGTCCCCAGGACACAAAGATGACCGGACCAGGAGAGGGACCTCGGTTTGTGCGTACTGCTTCAATACATCACGCACGTGGGTCAACCGGACGTTGGACTTTGGAATAATGGCACCAAAAATGGCGGCTCCTGCATGTATAATATTTACAAAGATAATTATCACTGTGCCGTTGCATATGCAACAAATAAAGCACCTTTGATCCATGCTGTATCCCTAAACGGAACTAAACTAAACTAAACTAACTAAGCTAAAGAAAACTAAAGTAAACTAAACTAAACTAACTAAGCTCTTTACTATCCTAGGATCAACACTAATCAGCTCTCTCCATATTTACACGATGTTATAATATGTATATCTGATGATGGGTTTCCATATAAAACTCAGCTGGGTTCAGTCCAGATTTCTGTACAGGCATGACTCTAATTTAAAGCAAACCATGATGAATGTTTCAATTCAACCAAATTCAGCCACAGCCTTCAATTTACTCTTTTAAATTTCAATGTCCATCTCAGCATTGTGGCCGATAACACAATTTCATTCCAATTCCTGTGGAATTCCCAACAGGTCAAATTTAATCAATCAATTTCCATATATTGTCAATTCCATCACAAAACCAATTAAGAATGCCAATTCCTGGAACAATTTCTTTCCACCTTGATAATAGAAGCCGCTTTACCATCAAGGGTTAAACAATTTAGATTCATCAGTTAAATATGCATCGGCTTTGCTATTCCTTCACCCATTCAAATTTCTCCTTCTAATTCACAAGGTCTCCTGCAGTACTTCGCCTTACTATGTTGACTCTTCACTATGTTGGCTCCATTCTCAGTCTAGGGCTTCTCGCTTACACTAGTTCTTAACTACTGCTGAGTAATTTCTAGTGCGGTCTCTTAAAGAGAATTCCTGCTGCTCACAGTTCCTCTTTTGACCATTTCCAATGATAACTCCAATTCCAATTTCAATTTTAATTCCAACTCCAACTCATATTCCCTGAATAATTTCAATGTTACCAGATTTTCCCAAGTTGCATCCTTCCTCATGTTCTCTCAACAATCCTTCGCATCTTTGGCTGCCTGTCTAGGGATGAGATAACAACAATATCAATTAATAATCAAACTCCAAATATTCCTAAGCCAAATCCCACAAGTCTGTTCCAAATCTCAAAATTTAAAGTCCCTCCAATTCATTACCATACAATTTCGAGACCGAATCCAAAATTTCATAAATTTATTTCTAATAATCATTAACTCGTTAGTATAATAACTCATTTCCCCACTCCCGTACCTCCTGCTCAATAAGTTTGTTTCTTCTCTCCCTAGTGCCATTTCCATTCCTTAGTTACTATTCCTTCTCAAGCCAGCTACTATGTTTCTTACTTCTTCCTTTCAGTGAGGGTTTCTCGAGAATTAGATTATTTGTCTCCTCCTAGAATCTGGAAGGGATGATGTTCTTTCTGATTAGTAATGCTGTTTTGGGCCATGTGAAGACATCTTCAAATTTAATAGGTGTTATTAACTGATGAAATGGGTTTGGTTGCCAAAATGTACCTGCCCCCTGATCTCCTTGCCAGTGCCCTCATCCTCTACCCACGGGGTTCCAAGAGTCCCGGTGACCTCTCGGAATCCATTGGTTTCTGAAACCCCGTGGCCCTCTTCTTTGCCCCCTTCCTTCTCGATAGTATTCCCTCACAGGACACGGCCGACTCCAATATCCCAACCCCCCACAGTTGGAGCACTGATTGGGTCGGACCGCTCTATATCCTCTCCAGCCAAACCGTGGAAAAGTCAGTTCCCAGAATGGGAGATCGATCCTCCTTATCCTCTTCCGTTCTTATTTCTCTTTTTTTAACCTTTAATATAGGGGATGGTCACCCATGATCACAATGAATGGCGATGCTGGCTCAAAGGGCCGAATGGCCTCCTCCTGCACCAATTTTCAATGTTTCCATGTTTCTATGTTTCTCTGAGCTGCCGTTGAACCAGGCTGCCTCAAAGTCCGAACGTCTGTGGTCTGGGGAACATTTACACCTAATGCCGGACTCAACTCCAAAGGTGGAGTAGGCATCTCCCTACAAACAAGCCGTCTGTGGGGAATCCGTTCTAAACGCCCTTCATCAGGAAATTGCTCCTACATAATAATATTATCAATGCCCAGATCAATCCCTCCGTATCCTCCTGCTATCTTACCCTCAGAAAAGCTGTTTGTTCTGTCTCTGTACCTCAGGAAGGATTCCTTCATTTTCCCACTGCTAGATTTTATAAGCAATTTTGGCACCCATGTCGATGGAACCTTCCTTCCAGCTCCTTCATCTCCCCTACTGTCCTCCATGGTGGAGCAATCATAGGAGCTAGAGGATCCTTCCCCGATTTTTCCACTTCAGATTTGAATTTACTGGGAGGAGTCGAATATACCGCTGACTCTTCCCGTGTGCTCTGCTCGCAAGCTGCACATGGCGTCTCCGAACTGGGAACATGAGAGTGCTGTGAGGAATGCTGTGGCTCCATTCCAAAAAATTCTACCCATACTGGCATATAGTGAGCCTCTCTCCCTTCGAGGTCCACAGATACCACTGCACTCTTACCAAATTTAATAAGTTTAATTTTAGTCGGCACCTCCCCTTTAAGAGCCATCTCAGTAGTTTCCCTGGTACAAGATGGCGTTCTCTCCTGCTCTTGCTACTTCTGTCGGCTTACTAGCTCTTCCTGTCCCTGTTCTGGAATGTCCCGAGAAGGACCAGTTCTCTCGTGTTCCCCTCTAATTCCCAATTTACATGCCACCATTCTTAGGGTGGACAACAAAATGATCTCTTTATTTATTTTCCTGTTAGTGAAGAATATTCTCCGATTAACTCATTTCCGTCTTCACTATTTCCATATTTTTTGACAATCATTTCCAATTAGTTTATCCCTCTTACAGATTTTAGTCCACCCAGCGGCCAAAATTCGGTTCTCAAAACTGCATTTAATTCCCCAGATAATCCTCATAATCTGTCCGCTTCATGTGAAAGCTTCTCGCAAATTGTCCTCATCGGTCTCCCTGATCTATTTGATCCGTCCTTCTCTGAGACATTCCCCATTCTTTGAACAATGGTCACAATACAAAATACAAAATAAAAATTCCAGTCACTAACACCTATTCAAACTCACTCCTTCCTCTCAGACACCAAGGTCAATGGAGTCTCTACCACACAATGGATAATCGTCTCTCAGATTCACTGTTACTCGCAATCATTCCCTTTCGACCTTTACTCAATCACTCACTCAACCACTCCTGTTCAATTATTCAAACCACTCGCTCGTATTCAATCTCTCTCCCAACCCTCTTATCAGTTAGATCACAATCACTTCATTCAACTCTAAACTTTCAAACAAAGGATCTCCAGTTTCTCAATCCAAGTCTAACTCTCAATCACAGTCTCTCCCACGCAGCAGTCTCTCTCTCAATCTACAGACAGACAAATCTAAACCACACTAATAATAGTATAATTAGAAATGAAAAAATTCCCCCGATTACCAATAACCCAAGACCAGCCCCAACATAAACTACTAGCATCCAATAAATCACACGCTAATAAATCTTCCTCGTGGCGCAATCGGTCAGCGGAACGACTCCTCCCCCAATCGAAAAACGACTCAGATTTTCACAATACTACACTCTAAGCAATTACAAATATCTAACTCAAACACACTTTTACTTCAAGTATCTAAATCCGTAAACACTCACACAAACAGCAGTCCGCACTCTAAATCTTAATCTCTAAATCTTAACTTTCTAAATGTATTTACATACGCAGAATATTTACATGGTTCAGATCCGATAACAATACAGAAAGCTAGATTTTTTCATTTACAAGAAATGATTTAAAGCGCTAGCGCACAGTTTACAAACTCAATCTCAACCCCGCATCACGCTGTTATCACTCAGTGAACCTCTCCCTCTGATACTGAAGATTTTCCCCTTCCTAGGTTACTCTTTGCTGAGGGGTACTACTCCTTAAATGACTACTTTTCCTCCCGAATGTTACTATCCTACCAAGACTGGACTTCTATAGGGGGACCTCTATCCCTCCTCTCTAAGTTCAGCAGAATTGGGGGTACCCTTCGCATTCGGATTACTTTTCACCAAGTAAACCAGGTTCCCCATTCTCAGGTGCTCTTCGCTATCAGGTACTAATCAACAAATGATCAGAGGGTTACTATTCACTGTTGATCAGCCGCTATTGGGAATCGATCACGGACATGCACCAACTCCGAAATTCTATCTACAAGAATTCCAATTCTACCTTACAGGCAGAACTTCAATGTGAAATTTTGTATTTTGAAATTTGGCTCTGCAAATCTAGACTCGTTCTCGAACTGCTAATTTTAGCGCGTATTCCTCCTCACCCCGGGCACTCACATTAATCCTGGCTGAATTGGAGCAGCTAGTACTTCAAAATGGGGTTCGGTTTCAGGGTTGCTGGGAGATTTGGTCAAATTGGAATTGGTCTCTGCAGAGCTGGGACAAGCTGCCGAGAGGTGCCAGAGTGTCAGAGCTTAGACACAATTTGCAAGCAAAGAATGGGAAGATCTGCAAACCCTGTCAATTTGGTGCAAAATGCATAGAATGGATTAGATGGCTGCAAACCAGACATACACCTTATAAATAGTTGTAAATAATGTTGCAGAGTTTGACTTTGCCAAGTGTTGATTGGATGAGGTGTTGAGCCTTGTCTGGGTTTTCTGTAAATCAGGGCAAATGTTTCTAAGTTGACTTCTTCTCGAAGTCAGTTTTGAATACAATGTATGGAACTGTAGTATCATTGTGTTAGGGGAATACCTGTTACGTATGGGGTTAATCGATATTTGTAATTGGGTCATTGAGAAACCACCCCCATGTGGTTCGCCCCTCGAGGTCCCGGGACATATAAAAGTCCGCGATCACGAGGCTCAGGGTTGGTCTTCTGGAAGAAAGCTCGGGACTGCGTGAACTTCTGGAGTGTCTCTCTCTGAGCGAGGCCTAGAGGGCGTGAACTGGCAGACACAAGGATCGAACCCACGGTGGGATCTGTAATTTTTTCATGCTTGATTCAGTGTTTTTACTGAAACTGGGGGGAAGCTTAGAAACGAGCAATTATCACTCAAATCGAACTAAAATTGCCCAATTAAATTCTCGAATGGACTAGAGTATTCTCAGCCAAACGATGCTCTGTCCACCGAGCCCAGTACCTTTACAAGATACCTCGTCCATCACTCCAATGAGGGACTCAGACACCTTCACACAAACACTCCTCTCTGCTGGGCACTGGGGGTTCAGCGCCTAGACTCTTCACGCTGGCAGTTGTCGATGCCGATTTTCGGAGCGCACCTTTCCATTCCGCGCCCCCGGCGAAGATAGATCTATACGTAGGTCAGACCTGTGTTTCAATACCCCACCAATTGGATACCAAATCTAACCTTGGGACACTCCTCGCCCAATGAAGCACGTCAGGCTCTCGTTAAAGCAGCTGCAGTCTGCCAAATATGACCAAGTTTTGGGCCACTCCACGCCCAGTTTTATGGGCCCCCAACCCAAAGGAGTGCTAACCGCACCCCCCCCCCTCCCCCATCCCGTGTTTTCTCGACTCTATTCTAATGATCTTGATTAGACCCTTTTCCAAGCCCGCGAATGATCGATCCGCTCCGACTAACATAGTGCCGAAAACCAATGTGAAAACCACATAGTGGGCCCGATTTCTGCACTCGCGATCGAAACACCTCAACACCCTTGATCGCTGATTTGGGGGATTGTTGAGATCCTAGATGAGCCCCCAATGTAAATTGTTCGTTCTAAGATGCCCCACAGTCAAGTTTCAGTAAAAAAACACTGAATCAAGCACTTGCGCTACTAATCTTTATTTTGACAAAACACAATTACAATTCAATCACTCTACCTAATCACCACGGGTTCGATCCTCGTATCTGCCTGATCAAGCCCTGTAGGCCTCGCACAATCAGAGACACTCCAGAAGGTCACGCAGTCCCAAGCGCTCTCCCAGAAGATCGACGCAAGACCTCGTGGCAGCTGACTTTTATAGGTCCTCGAATCTCGAGGGGCCGAACCACATGGGGGTGGTCTCTTTACAATCCAATTACAGATATCGATTAACCCCATACATGACAGACATTTCCATAACCCAATAATACAGTGGCTAATACATTGTATTCAAACGGTGTTTCTCAGAGGAAGCGGACCTCGCAACATTTACCCCGATCTGCAAGAAAACCAGACAAGGCTCAATACCTCATCCAATCAACATTCAGTAACATAAAGCTTTGCAACAATAATTACAATTATTTACAAGGTGTATGCCTGGTTTGCAATCATCCAATCCATTCTATGCATTTTGCACCTAATTGACAGGGTCTGCAGAAGACCCCTCCCTACCTGCACTTGGATCTGGGCTCGAGACAGACTGGCAGCACTCTTCAGCTTTTTGCAGTTCCACAGAGAGTACTTTCAAATTGACCAAATCTCCCAGCAGCCCTGAAGCCTTTACCTCATTTTAGAATCCTAGCCCTCCCAATCTGGCAAGGAAATAACAAATGGATTCTGAGGGAGAGATAGATCAGCCATGATTGAATTGTGAAGTAGACTTGATGGGCCAAATTGTCTTATTCTGCTCCTAGAACTTATGAATTTATGAACTTTCAAGCGTTCCATTGGCATGAGAAAATTTGAAGGACAGTTTGAGTCACTTGTGATTGAAGAGTTAAGAATTTTACCCAAGAACTCTACATAATTGTTCACCACGAAAGTTTACAATGAATGGAATTCAGTTTCAGAATAATAATGCAATTTACAAGAAGTGTTGACTTTGGAAAGAGTTGAAAAGTTCCTCCTGGATTATAAAGTGTGGGAAGTTTTTAAATATATCAAAATGCCAATTGGATTGGCTGTGATGTTGGCCCAGTATGTGTCACTGCATTTCTTTCTGTGGCAAGAATGCATGTAACGGCTGACAAAGCAGAGTTCCAACAACATCAGAGAAACACAATTGAGTGAAACAAAGTGCGGTACAGACACGTTAATCCAGCTGCAATTGTATCATTTCCGATGGTGTTAGTAGATCAGTAATGGTCTGCAATTCACTCTGCAACATTAGCAGAAATGCTAATCTTTTCAGCACAAGATTGTGGGGATGATACATGCATACACAACCGTCAGCTTGCTTTAGCTGTGGCTCCGTAGAGCTCTGCGGGGATGCTGATGTTCTCTAACTTTAATGAAGCAGGGGTCAAAAGTGAAATAAAATGTAGTTTAGTTTAGAGATACAGCGCAGAAACAGGACCTTTGGCCCACCGAGTCCGCGCCGACCAGCGGCCCCACGCACTAACACTATCCTACACACTCTAGTGACAATTTACAATTAAACCAAACCAATTAGCCTGTATGTATTTGGAGTGTGGGAGGAAACCAGAGCTCCTGGAGAAAACCCACATGGTCACGGGGAGAAGGTACAAACTCTGTATGGTGGTCGAGGATGAGGTCGAGGGCATGTCAGCAGAGGGTGCCAGAGGTCTGACCTACCTGTGAGGGATCAAAGGGGGACCCGGCGTGGAGGGACCACTGAGATCAAAGTGGAGCCTTTGGGGATTTAATGGAATGCTTTGTACCTTTGTTTGCAAGAGATGGCTAACAGACACAAGACACATAGATGTAGATGCTGAAATCTTGAGCAAAGGACCAGTGCTGGAGGAACTCTGCAGGTCAGGCACAATCTGTGGAGAGAATAGACAGACAACATTTCATCCATGACCTGAAACGTCATCTGTCCATTCCCTCCACAAATGCTGCCTGACCCGCTGAGTTCCTCCAGTATAGAGATGGCTACCTTGTGTAAACATCCAATAGATATGTGACTATCTTGAAAACAAAATTGATTAATGTTCCCTTTTGAAAGGGGCAGAAACAATAAATATCGGACTCTGCGCAAAGCAAAATGAAAGTGAGCAAATGTAAGTCTGGTATTATTCCTGACGTTGGCATTCAGTTGTAGGAGACACACAGCACTTTGGTAGACACAACTGCCTAGGAGGTGCTTGCTTGACTTGTAAGCATAAATCACACACACAAAATCATCTAAGATAGACTTAAAATGCTGTAGTAACTCAGTGGGTCAGGCAGTATCTCTGGAGTAAAAATGAAATACGTGACGCTTCGGGTCCTTATTCAGACTGAAAGTAGAGTTGAGAGAGAAGCAAGAGATTTGAAAAGATACTTAGAACAAATGAATGAAAGATACGCACAAAGCAATGATAATAAAGGATATGTGGAGCTCACAATGATCCATTGTTGGCTGTGGGGAAGGTGATAATGAGTTACAAAAACAATGAAACTCAACAGCACGACAGTGAAACTAGTGGGACGACTAGGGTGGGAGAGGGACAAAGAGGAGGGAATGCAAGGATTACTTGAGGTTAGAAAAATCGATTTTCATACCGCTGCCCAAGCAAAATGTGAGGTGCTGTTCCTCTATTTACATTTAATTTGCTGATGTTCAGAGATGTTTGCCCCCTGTTGAAGTGCCACCTGTTGAAAACTAGGAGCGGGCACCTCTTGTCTTCATTCAACCTGACGCCAACGTTATTATCTCTTCATACTTTGCACATATGGTGACATCATCACAATGCTTGCAGCCCACTAACTACACATTAATAGAAATTCAATCCAAAGATCAAACAATCTCAACCTATGGCCTTCATTTTTAACTCTCAATAAAACATAAAGTATTGTGCACTGAAACAAGTAAGTGACTATTTAAAATGTTCCCAAATATCTTAAACCCTTTTAAACAATATTAATTTAATTGCTGGCAAATCCGAGTTCAGCTCCAAATACCTTAGCAACAACTTGCCTTCAGATCACCGATAACTTGACACCGTAGGCATAGACTATTTTCTAAATAGGGAGAGAATCCAGAAATCAGAGGTGCAAAGGGACTTGGGAGTGCTGGTGCAGGATTCCCAAAAAGTTAAATTGCATGTCGAATTGGTAGTAAATGCAATTCAGGCATTTATATCAAAGGGACTGGATTACCAAAACAGGGATGTAATGTTGAGGCTCTATACGGCGCTGGCCAGGCTGCATTTGGAGCACTGTGAGCAAATTTGAGCCCCATATCTGAGGAAGGATGTGCCGGCTCTAGAGAGAGTCCAGAGGAGGTTTACAAGAATGATCCAGGAATGAGCGGATTAGCATATGATGAGCGCTTGACAGAAGTGGGCCTCTACTCACTGGAGGTTGAGGGGGGACCTCATTGAAACTTACAGAATAATGAAAGGCACTGGTAGAGTGGATGTGGAAAGGATGTTTCCACTGGTGGGAGAGTCTAGGACCAGAGGTCATAGCCTCAGAATTAAAGGGTGCTCTTTTAGAAAGGAGGTGCATACAAACATCTTTAGCAAGAGGGTACCTTTGGAACTCATTGCCACAGAGGGCTGTGGAGGCCAACCAGTGGATATTTTTAAGGCAGAGATGGACAAATTCTTGATTAGAACGGTGTCAAGGGTTATGGAGAGAAGGTAGGAAAATGGGATATGCAGGCAGAAATGAGTCATGATTGAAGGGTGGAGTGGACTCGATGGGCCAAATGGCCTAATTCTCTACTCCTATAACTTGTGGACTGGTGAACTTTGCCCTCATCTGCTGCCATTTAGTACATGAGGAGATAATGGACTCACTTCATAAGTTGGGGAATGGATCTCCATTGCATTATCTCTGGGCCATTATGCCCATCCACTTTGGGACAGCAGTGCTATATAGTGCCATCTATATTTTAGCCTGTATCATCTTGAAGGTTCCTTGGCCCCCGGCTTCGCTCTGACTAGCAGTCCCCACACACTAACACTATCCTACACACACTGTGGATCATTTTACATTTACACCAAGCCAATTAACCAACAAACCTCTACGTCTTTGGAGTGTGGGTGGAAACCGAAGATCATGGAGAAATTTCATGCAGTCACGTACAAACTCCGTACAGACAGCACCCGTAGTCGGGATTGAACCCGGATCTCTGGAGAGATTCCAGGAATGAGTGGGTTAATATAT
The DNA here is from genome assembly GCA_963514005.1 of Raja brachyura. The sequence continues at coordinate 2,519,532 of OY740809.1, forward strand.
GATGAATGTTTGACAGCACTGGACCTGTACTGGTTGGAATTTAGAAGAATGAGGGGGTCTGATTGAAACATATCGAATAGTGAAAGGCTTGGATAGCATGGGTGTGGAAAGGATGTTTCGACTAGTTGGAGAGTTTAGGACTAAAGGTCATAGGCTCAGAATTAAGGGATGTTCCTTTAGGATGGAGATGAGGAGGAATTTCTTTAGTCAGAGGGAGGTAAATCTGTGGAATTCTTTGCCACAGACGGCTGTAGAAGCCAAGTCAATGGATATTTTTAAGGAAGAGACATATAGATTCCTCATTAATACTGGTCAGAGGTTATGGGAAGAAGGCAGGAGAATGGGATTAGGAGGGAGAGATAGATCAGCCATGATTGAATGGTGGAGTAGACTTGATGGGCCGAATGGCCTAATTCCACTCCTATCACATGACCCTCATGACCTATCATCTCCACACTGATTATCATCTCCATGTTGACTATAAGGTACCCTGGCCATTGGGAGTGTTGATTAATGTGCCTCATGTATAGTCTTATATACTTTACCACTCAGACCATTATCGTCAGTTCCACTTGCCCACTTACTTCCCAATAACCTACTGTCTCTCACTTGCCCATCAACCCCCCTCGATTCTCCTGCCACCAAGCTACACGAGGGGCAATTTATGGAAGTTGTAACCTACCAGCACCACTGCGGGATGTGTGAGGAAACTGGAGACACATGGAGTAAACTCACATGGTCTCAGGGAGAACATGCAAACTCCACATAGAGAGCAGTTTTTCAGGATTGAATCCAGGCCACTGGAGTGGCGGTGACAGAAGCTCTACCTGCTGCATTGCTCTGACGCCCATGTCATCCCACTTGTCCCTCATCCCCATCCTTTAGATGCCATTTACTTTCTCCTCCCCTTTCATCATAAGGAAGTTCCTGCCCTATTTCTTCTCAGATATTGTGGTCTATCCCGTCGAGCCGGTGCTTCCAGCAACGGCAGTGTCAGTTCCCACCTTGGGTATGGCCTGGATTGTGCTTTCACAATCTCACTGTTTAGTTTAGTTTAGAGAAACAGCATGGAAACAGGCCCTTGAGGCCAAACTGAGTACATGCTGATCAATGATTACCCCATACACTAGTTCTATCCTACACACTAGGGACAATTTACCAAAGGCAATTATCGTGCAAACCTGCATGTCTTTAGAATGCCGGAGGAAACCGGAGCACCCGGGGAAACCCCACATGATCACACCCCCCCGTCTCCTCTCCCCCTCGGGTTATTCTCATCCCCGCCTCTCTCTCCCCCCACCCCCCCCCCCCCCGGGTTATTCACCCCCCATGCATGATAGTCAATGTGGAGATGAGCATCCTCCTCCACTCTTTCACTGATGCATCTGTCCAGAGGCATCTCCTCCTGGGAGGACAAACATGCCTGTCAGTAAGGGTTGTGTTTGGCCGTGATAGTGTCAGCGTTGACCAGTGAGCAGGTGCCAGTGGACGTGTGTGAGCTGTAGGGCTGGCAATAAGCTGCTCCCAGCTAATACAGACATCACCCGTCTTGTAAAACAGCAGGAAGCTTCGCATCACCAAGTTTCCTGGCTTGCATTGGAAGCTCTCACTCCTCTCCCTCCATCATTATTGGCCCAGGAGCGGTTGCAGTGGGAGAAGCGACGTCCGGGGGGGTGAGTACAAAAACAGAGCGCGGGGCTTTGCTGGACAGAGGCCCAGGAGCGGTTGCAGTGGGAGGAGCCACCTCTGCAACGTTCTATTCACATTTCAAAATGTGGGCTTGAGGAAGCTGCTGATTGGTGGAAGCGGAATAGAGGAAGCAGCTGATTGGGAGTCAGATCGCTGCTGATTTCTTCCAGCACTTTGTATTGTATCCAGGGTGAGGGGGGAGAATGAGGGCCAGGGCAGTTTACTGTTCCGGGTGTCAGATGTGGGAAGTCATGGAGTCTCATAGCCTTCCAGACTTCCACATCTGTGCCAGGTGCGTCAAGATGGGGCTCCTAAGGGACCATATTAGGAACCTGGAGCAGCAGCTCGATGACCTCTGTCTGGTCAGGGAGAGTGAGGAGGTCATAGAGAGGAGTTACAGAGAGGTGGTCACTCCAAGACCACAGGAGGCAGACAAGTGGGTCACGGTTATGAGGGGCAGGGGGCAGAGGCAGGGACTAGAGATTACCCTGGTGGCTGTATACCTTGGCAATAAGTACTCCTGTTTGAGTATTGTTGGGGGGCAGAGCCTACCTGGGGGTAGCAACAGCGTCCAGGCCTCCAGCACAGAAACCGGCCCTGTTGTTCAGAAGGGTAAGGAAAAGAAGAGGAGGGCATTAGTAATAGGAGACTCTATAGTTAGGGGGTCAGATAGGCGATTCTGTGGACGCAGTAAGGAGACCCGGATGGTAGTTTGCCTCCCTGGTGCCAGGGTCCGGGATGTGACTGAACGTGTCCAAGATATCCTGAAATGGGAGGGAGAGGAGCCTGAGGTTGTGGTACATATAGGTGCCAATGACATAGGTAGAAAAAGAGAAGGGGCCCTGAAAGGATAATTTAGGGAATTAGGAGGAGAGTTAAGGAGAAGGACTGCAAAGATAACAATCTCAGGATTACTGCCTGTGCCACGCGACAGTGAGAGTAGGAATGGAGCGAGGTGGAGGATAAATGCGTGGCTGAGGGACTGGTGCAGTGGGCAGGGATTCCAGTTTCTGGATCATTGGGACCTCTTTTGGGGAAGGTGTGACCTGTATAAAATGGATGGGTTGCACTTGAACCCAAGAGGGACCAATATCCTGGCAAAGGCTACTGGGGAGACTTTAAACTAGAACGGTTCGGGGGAGGGACTCGAATAGAGAAAGCTAGTAGACAGTGTGTGAGGCAGGAGGCAGGGAAAGGAAGCACTCAGACCCAACATGTAGGGGGGAATGAAAAAAAAGATAATAAACAGAGAATAAGAGGTGGTGGGTCTCTTAAATGTGTGAGCAGAGAGACAGAGGGGTGTAAAACGAGGATAGGAGCAATAGGTAGCAAGGTGAAAAGTAAAAGTGGCAGGCAGACAAATCCAGGGCAAAAATCAAAAAGGGCCAAAAAAAGCAGCGGGCCCCGATGGCCTAAGTGCAGAATTTTATAAAAAATTTCTAGATCTGATTTCCCCAAGATTATATACAGTATATAGATATGCATATGAACAAGGTAAATTACCAGAATCTTTAAACGAATCTACAATTACACTTATTCCTAAGGCAGATAAGGATTTGGAAGATCCAGGATCATATAGAGCGATCGCACTTCTAAATACAGACCAAAAAATACTAACAAAAGTTTTATCTCGGAGATTAAGTTTGGTGATTTCTAAATTAATACATCAAGATCAAACAGGTTTTATCCCAAAACGCTACTCATCTCATAATCTCAGACGCTTGTTTAATATTATATATTCAAAAAGAGTACGGGACAGGGAATTAGCAGTTGTATCGCTAGATGCAGAAAAGGCATTCGATCAGGTGGAATGGTTATATTTATTTAATATAATGGAAAAGTTTCAATTGGGGGATAGATTCTGTAAATGGATAAGAATTTTATATTTGAATCCAACGGCAAGAATCTTAACTAATCAAATATTATCAGCTAAATTTAAGCTCTTTAGGGGTTGTAGACAGGGTTGTCCGTTATCGCCTTTACTATTTGCTTTGATGATAGAGCCTTTGGCGGAAAGAATCAGATCAGAACCTGAAATCTATGGCTATAATACTGACACAACAACTAACAAAATATCTTTATATGCAGATGATGTTTTGATTTATATTACAAAACTGGAAATTAGTATACCTAAGTTATTTAATGTTATAACTATCTTTGGCACATTTTCAGGATTTAGGATTAACTGGAATAAAAGTGAAATTATGCCTATAACAGGAATTAACTTAAATATATTACAACAATATCCATTAAAAATAGTTAAAGACAAATTTAAATATTTAGGAATTAATGTAACTAAATCTTATAATTCATTAATTAAATCTAATTACCCTCTATTATTAGATAAACTTAAAAAATATATTTTGTACTGGAAAACACTTCCTATATCCATGATTGGTAGAATAAATGCTATAAAGATGGTGTTTTTACCACAATTATTATATTTGTTCCAGGCTATTCCTTTTTTTCTCCCAAAGACCTTTTTTAAAAAAATAGATAATATTATTTATAGTTTTATTTGGGATTATAAAAATCATAGAATAAGTAAAAAACATTTATGTAAATCTAAGATAAATGGAGGATTAGCACTTCCAAATTTTTTATATTATTTTTGGGCAGTCCAGATTAAGAATATGAATTTTTGGTGGGTAAATATGGATTATGAACCAATGTGGTTAAAGATGGAAAAGGAAGATTGTTTACCCTATAATGTAGGCTCGGTTCTCTTTGCCCCAAAGGAAGTACAAAAAAAAATTTATAGGGACAACCCTATAATTTATAATAATAGACGTATTTGGAAACAAATAGTTAAGACTTTACAGCTAGATAATCTTTCACTTAGACTACCAATAATGAATAACCCATTATTTAAGCCCTCTATATTGGATGGAGGGTTTAGACATTGGGATGATTTAGGAATTAAAAGGATAGAGCACCTTTATAGAAAAGGAAAATTTCTTTTATTCCAAGAGTTACAAGATATCTACGGATTGTCTCCGCAACACTTGTTTAGGTACTTACAAATTAGAGATTATATAAAATCAAACACACTAGATTATAAAAATAAAGTACCAGGATTATTAGATGATTTGTTTAATTTACACCCAAATACAGAAAAATTAATAGCCTATATATATAACATAATCTTGGATAAGGAGAATCCAACAACTGAAACATATCGGCAAGCATGGGAAAAGGAAATTGGTTTATCCATAACAAAAGAAAATTGGGAAGAAAGTTTACAGCAAATACATCGGTGTTCGTTAAATGCCAGACATACATTGATACAATTCAAAGTATTATACAGATTACACTATTCAAAAACTAAATTAAAGAGTATCTTTCACAATCTCTCTTCAATTTGTGATAAATGTAAGAACTTAGAAGCAAATTTAACACACAGTTTTGCTACATGTTCCAAACTAAATTACTACTGGACAGAAATTTTTAAGGTTATTTCTGAGGTTCTAAAAATTAGATTGGATCCAGACCCAAAGTTAATAATACTTGGGATTTTGGATTCAAATTCGGTACTTACAGGAAATCAAAGAAATTTCTTTGATTACTGTTTGATAATAGGGAAAAAAATCATATTGAAATTTTGGAAGGGAACATTATCCCCCACAATCAAAATGTGGGCAGCAGAGATGTTGGAGACGTTACAATTAGAAAGAATCAGATTTGTCCTATTGGACAAATATAATACTTTCGAACAAATATGGTCTCCATATATACAGTATCTAGAGAAGTAGCTGTTCTTGACGTCACAGCCTGACGGGTACCCAGCGGGATTTGATGAGAATAATTGATTCTTATACTAGGATTAATAGGCATGTCTTCATTGATATTATTATTTGTAATAGTTTTAGATACAATATATTTTGTTGATTTTCATTGACATATATATATATAATATTTTTTCACTTTTTGTTAATCTATAATCTTTTTTCCTTGCTCTATTTTCTTCTGCTTTTCTATATAATCAAATTATTATTTAATCACTTTCTTATTGATTTAAAACTATTCTATTCTTTTCTTTATTTCCAAAAAAATAGAAGATGATAACTGTCAATGGGTTATTTAAAAAATAATATGTAATTAAGCTGAGGTTTGTAAAGCTGTTTACATTATTGTAAATAGATTACTTCTAATAAAATAAAGTAATCAAAAAAAAAAAAACAAGCCTGAAGGCTTTGTGTCTCAATGCGAGGAGCATTCGTAATAAGGTGGATGAGTTGAATGTGCAGATAGTTAGTAATGAATATGATATAGTTGGGATCACGGAGACATGGCTCCAGGGTGACAAAGGCTGGGAGCTAAAGATCCAGGGATATTCAATATTCAGGAGGGATAGACTGAAAGGAAAAGGAGGTGGGGTAACGTTGCTGGTTAGAGAGGAGATTAACGCAATAGAAAGGAAGGACATTAGCTTGGAGAAAGTGGAATCTATATGGATAGAGCCGCGAAACACTAAGGGGCAGAAAATGCTAGTGGGAGTTGTGTACAGGCCAACTAACAGTAGTAGTGGAGTTGGGGATGGCATCAAACAGGAAATTAGAAATGCATGCGACAAAGGTAAAACAGTTATAATGGATGACTTCAATCTACATATAAATTGGGTGAATCAAATTGGCAGGGGTGCAGAGGAAGAGGATTTCTTGGAATGTATGCGGGATAGTTTTCTAAACCAACATGTAGAGGATCCAACAAGAGAACAGGCTATTCTAGACTGGGTATTGAGTAATGAGGAAGGGTTAGTTAGCAGTCTTGTTGTGTGTGGCCCCTTGGGCAAGAGTGACCATAATATGGTTGAGTTCTTCATTAGGATGGAGAGTGACATTGTTAATTCAGAAACCAGCGTTCTGAACTTAAAGAAAGGTAACTTTGAGGGTATGAGACGTGAATTGGCCAAGATAGACTGGCAATCGATTCTTAAAGGGTTGATGGTGGATATGCAATGGAAGGCATTTAAAGACTGCATGGATGAACTACAACAATTGCTCATCCCAGTTTGGCAAAATAATAAATCAGGGAAGGTAGTGCATCCGTGGATAACAAGGGAAATCAGGGATAGTATCAAAACAAAAGATGAAGCATACAAATTAGCCAGAAAAAGCAGCCTACCAGAGGACTGGGAGAAATTCAGCAGAGTCCAGCAGAGGAGGACAAAGGGCTTAATTAGGAAAGGGAAAATAGATTATGAAAGAAAACTGGCAGGGAACATAAAAACTGACTGCAAAAGTTTTTATAGATATGTGAAGAGAAAAAGGTTAGTTAAAACAAATGTAGGTCCCTTGCAGTCAGAAACAGGTGAATTGATCATGGGGAGCAAGGACATGGCAGACCAATTGAATAACTACTTTGGTTCTGTCTTCACTAAGGAAGACATAAATAATCTGCCGGAAATAGCAGGGAACCGGGGGTCAAATGAGATGGAGGAACTGAGTGAAATCCAGGTTAGTCGGGCAATGGTGTTGGGTAAATTGAATGGATTAAAGGCCGATCAATCCCCAGGGCTGCATCCCAGAGTACTTAAAGAAGTAGCCCCAGAAATAGTGGATGCAATAGTGATAATTTTTCAAAACTCTTTAGATTCTGGATTAGTTCCTGAGGATTGGAGGATAGCTAATGTAACCCCACTTTTTAAAAAGGGAGAGAGAAAACGGGGAATTACAGACCAGTTAGTCTAACATCGGTAGTGGGGAAACTGCTAGAGTCAGTTATTAAAGATGGGATAGCAGCACATTTGGAAAGTGGTGAAATCATTGGACAAAGTCAGCATGGATTTATAAAAGATAAATCATGACTGACGAATCTTATAGAATTTTTCGAGGATGTAACTAGTAGAGTGGATAAGGGAGAACCAGTGGATGTGTTATATCTGGACTTTCAGAAGACTTTCGATAATGTCCCACATAAGAGATTAATATGCAAACTTAAAGCACACGGTATTGGGGGTTCAGTATTGATGTGGATAGAGAACTGGCTGGCAGACAGGAAGCAACGTGTAGGAGTAAACGGGTCCTTTTCAGAATGGCAGGCAGTGACTAGTGGGGTACCGCAAGGCTCAGTGCCGGGACCCCAGCTATTTACAATATATATTAATCATCTGGATGAGGGAATTGAATGCAACATCTCCAAGTTTGTGGATGACACGAAGCTGTGGGCAGTGTTAGCAGTGAGGAGGATGCTAGGAGGATGCAAGGTGACTATTATCTGAAAGGTGGCCAATTAGGAAAAGGGAGATGCAACGAGACCTGGGTGTCATGGTACACCAGTCATTGAAAGTAGGCATGCAGGTGCAGCAGGCAGTGAAGAAAGCGAATGGTACGTTGGCATTCATAGCAATAGGATAGCAATTGAGTATAGGAACAGGGAGGTTCTACTGTAGTTGTACAGGGTCTTGGTGAGACCACACCTGGAGTATTGCGTACAGTTTTGGTCTCCTAATCTGAGGAAAGACATTCTTGCCATAGAGGGAGCACAATGAAGGTTCACCAGACTGATTCCTGGGATTCAAGACTTTCATATGAAGGAAGACTGGATAGACTGGGCTTGTCCTCGCTAGAATTTAGAAGATTGAGGGGGGATCTTATAGAAACTTACAAAATTCTTAAGGGGTTGGATAGGCTAGATGCAGGAAGATCGTTCCCGATGTTGGGGAAGTCCAGAACAAGGGGTCACAGTTTAAGGGTAGAGGGGAAGTCTTTTAGGACCGAGATGAGAAAAACATTTATCACACAGAGAGTGGTGAATCTCTGGAATTCTCTGCGACAGAAGGTAGTTGAGGCCAGTTCATTGGCTATATTTAAGAGTGAGTTAGATGTGGCCCTCGTGGCTAAAGGGATCAGGGGGTATGGAGAGAAGGCAGGTACAGGATACTGAATTGGATGATCAGCCATGATCATATGGAATGGCGGTGCAGGCTTGAAGGGCCGAATGGCCTACTCCTGCACCTATTTTCTATGTTTCTATGTTTGTATGTTTCTATTCAGCCCTCATCCAGTATACTTTCCAAATCCAAAACGAGTATGCTACAGCTATCTCTACATAGATGTCCCTCTCAACAAAAACTGGATTGTTGAGTTTCTTCATGTTTTAGAGTATTCAGGAAGTTGGTTCATTGGCTGGGTTTTTAAATCTTCCAATCATCCCTATTTCCTCACCTGTTAAATTAAAAGGAAAATTGATTCTTGTTTCAAAGAATAATAAGATAATAATTTTAAGGAGATCTTAAGAAGAGTAATGTCTGAGGTTTTTAAGTTAAAATAAAGTGTTTTTTAAGTACCAACCTCCCTTCCATTGACTCGCGCTGCCTCGGCAAGACCACCAGCATAATCAAAGACCAGTCTCAACCCGGTCACTCCCTCTTCTCCCCTCTCCCATCCGGCAAAAGGTACAGAAGTGTGAAAACGCACACCTCCAGATTCAGGGACAGTTTCTTCCAGGCTGTGATCAGCCACCTGAACTGTCCTATCAACAACTAGAGAGTGGTCCTGAGCTACGTTCTATCTTACCAGAGACCCTCAGGCTATTTTTGATGGGACTTTACGTGACTTTATATTGCACTAAACGTTATTCCCTTTATCCTGTAACTGTACACTATAGACAGTCCAATTGTAATCCTGTAAAGCCTATCCACTGACTGGAGCACTCAGCAAACAGCTTTATACTGTACTGTGTACTGTGCACGTGACAATAAACTAACCAAAACTAAACTACGGTAAAAAGATGCAAAGTACTGCTCCCCATGTTTGCTGCATTCAACTGAGATCAAAGTATGTGGGAAAATAGGTCCATCTTATCAACTTAATTGTAAAGCATGAAAACTCAACAAAGAATCACAGTGAGGAATTCAGCCACAGCAGCAGCTGAAAAACATTTCCTACTCAAAGTACATTTCCATGCTTTTCTCCACTTTATTAATTTTGAAATTATGATCAAGATGCTGCCTGTCCTGCTCAGTTACTCCAGCATTTTCTGTCAACATTTGATAGATGTGTTTGTTACTTCATTTGTAATTTCAATGGGTGTTTTTTTAAATACCGTATCATTTCCATTGGGTGGGGATTGTCATTTTAAATAGATTAAAATCTTTTTTTGATGGTCTCATCACAGAAAATTTCACTAGAAATATTGTGAAGGATTATTTTTTTAAATTTCCCATCTCCCAAAATTGTAAAAGGCTTCCAACAAAATGCCAGGGGTTATGGGGAGAAGGCAGGAAAATGGGCTTGGGAGGAAGAGGTAGATCCGCCATTATTGAATGGCGGAGTAGACATGATGGGCTGAATGGCCTAATTCTGCTCCTATTACCTATGAACATGAAAATATTGAAGAGTTTTTGGAAATATAAGAACACGCAGGTGCTGGAATCCTGAGAAAAGAACTAAGTGCTGGAGGATCTCAGCAAGGCAGGCTGCTTCTGTGGAGAGAATGGACAGACAATGTTTGAGTCAGGCAGACTGATGGACCAGGGTAAAGAAAGCTGGAAAGTAGAGGTAGGATTGGGCAAGATTGGTGGCAAGATCGAAGCAGGTAGCGGAGTGAATGGACGGAGTACGTGACAAAGTCCTGAGGAGACAAACGTTCTCGTTTAAGGTAAAGTGAGAAGAGGAAGAATGAATTTTAACTTCAGAGGGTGGGGAGTGTCTGGAAAGGAACAGAGGGCAGGAGAAAGAAGGAGAAGATCATAAGAACTGGGGGATTTGGGAATGGGAGATCCGCGTCTGGAGGAAGAGAAAGGAGTTGGGTGAGTCGGGTGGGGGGAGATGGGGGAAGAAATGCGTATGGTCTGAGATGGGGGTGGGGGGAGGCAAAGGTGGGGGGGGGGTAGGGGAGTATTATTTGAATTTGGATTGTAAGCGGAATATGAGGCATCACCCGGCTACTGAGGAGGGCCCCACCACCAGACTTGTGCAGCCCTCCACACACTGGTCCAGGGGCGGCACTGTGACGCAGCAGTAGAGTTGCTGTCTCACAGCACCAGGGACCCAGGTTCGATCCCAACCACGGGTGCTGTCTGCACGGAGTTTGTACGTTCTCCTCGTGTTCACATAGGCTTTCTCTGGATACTCTGGGTTCTTCCCACACTCCAAAGGCGTACAGTTTATAGTGAATCAGTTTTGCTCGGTTTGATTAACGTTGAAGATGTACCTTTGTTACTGTGTTAATCTATCATGGTGGCATGGCTGCACTGAGCCGAGGTTCGAGACTATGGCTGAAGACTCGGCTGTTCCTAGAGAAGTAAATGCTCAACCAACGATAGAAGCAAAATGCTTGAGTAGCTCAGCGGGACAGGCAGCATCTCTGCAGAGAAGGAAAAGGTGATGTTTAGGATCAAGATCTTTCGTCTGAAGAAGGGTCTTGACCCGAAACATCACCCGTTTCTTCTCTCCAGAGATGCTGCCCATCCCGCTGGGTTACTCCAGCTTTTCGTGTCAATCTTCGGTTTAAACCAGCATCTGCAGTTCCTTCTGACACAAATGCTCAACCTAGGCAGACCTTTTTGAAGTGTGGAGCAAGTAGACTGAGGAATGCCTGCACATTTTGTGGTGGTACAGCGGTAGAGTCGCTGCCTTACGTTGCCAGAGACCCGGGTTCCATCCTGACTACGGGTGCCGTGTGGGTTTTCTCCAGGTGTCTCGGTTTCCTCCCACACTCCAAAGATGTACAGGTTTGCAGGTTCATTGGCTTGGTATAATTGTAAATTGTCCTCAGTGTGTGTGGAATAGTGTTTGTGTGCAGGGATCGCTGGTCGGCGCGGACTCAGTGGGCTGAAGGGCCTGTTTCCACACTGCGTTTCTAAACTAAAGTAATCCATCATCTGCTCTGTAGCTGGGTTGCAATGAGCAGCAGAGCTCCCTGTGTTGTGCTGACATAGTGTGGCAGCGCGAACCACCCAGAGAATGGAAAGCCCACTCACTCAATTCACATTCACACAAGGGTTGTAGAATGGGCACAACGTGGAAATAATTATTCACGTTCTTCATTTGCGTCTTTTAATTCAGCTATTTATTATTTATTAATGTGGTTTTAATAAAATTCTATTTTTTTAACAGGTCATTAATTTTAAATTCCTCAATTGTTTTAAAGTTTATATTTTTATAGGTTTTAATGGTCTCCAGAATAAAAATGGGGATATCAAATGCATAACCATGCCTCACGGACTGTGACACAAGGCTCCATTAGGCCAGCGTGGCCTTCTGTCACGGGCGGTCAAGCGATTATGGACACAGAGACCCAGCACGGAGCAATCTGATCACTGCTGAGGGCCTGCACCCACACCACCTGTACTACACACCTGTACCACACACCTGTACCACACACCTGAACCACACACCTGTACCACACACCTGTACCACACACCTGTACCACACACCTGTACCACACACCTGTACCACACACCGCCTGTACTACACACCTGAACCACACACCTGAACCACACACCTGTACTATACACCTGTACCATACACCGCCTGCACCACACACCTGTACCGCACACCTGTACCACACACCGCTCTACTGCACACCTGAACCACACACCTGTACCACACACCGCCTGTACTACACACCGCTTGTACCACACACCTGTACCATACACCTGTACCACACACCGCTGAACTACACACCTATACACACACCTGAACCACACACCTGTACTATACACCTGTACCATACACCGCCTGCACCACACACCCGTACCGCACACCTGTACCACACACCGCTCTACTGCACACCTGAACCACACACCTGTACCATACACTGCCTGTACCACACACCGCTTGTACCACACACTGCCGCCAGACCTCAATGGGAGGGGGGAACTGATATATCAGCAAAGTTAGCCCTTTAAGAGAAGGCAGTGGCAATTGAGGACAAACTGTGTAGTGGAACAAATCCAGTTTAGTTCTGCTACATGCATGCCATATCAAAACACATTTTTACTCCATAATCACAGCATATCCAAGCCCGATAAAATAAATCCACATTTATCCTGAAGGCAATTTTAACTTAAAGTGTTTATGCCGTAATAATTTCTTTAAAATTTCCAAAATGCAGAATTGACCGTGGACATGTGGCCTGCCAAGTTGTCGCTGTCTGCAGGTGCTTCCCTGTCTCATTTTATATGAATGGAATGAAAGGGTCGAGAATGCACATGTTTCCTATCAGAAATGCTTTATCAATGCTATCTCTGCTCTAACAGCTGACCATCTTTATCTCCCTAGATTAGCTCCGACGTATTTTCCAGCTGTGAACACCATTTATTGCCACCCTTAGTTGAATTGAGGTGAGGTCATGCCCCTTTCTTGGGCATCTGGACATTACTATCTAACAGCCCCGAGCCTGCTGGCCAACTCAAATCAACTCAACTGTGGCAAATTGGTTTAGATCTCTGTGGGCTGGAGTCATATATAGGCCAGAGCAGGAAGGATGTCCTTACCCTTCTGAAGCTCATTCAGTTTAAAAACTCCACATTGATGTTGGAATCTTCCAGTGAATTTTCCTGGAATGTTCCGAGAAGGACAGGATGCAGAGAAGATCTCAAGCTGGAATGGTTGCAGTGAAGATTTATGAGGATGTTGCCAGTGCTCAAGGGCCTGAGCTGTAGGGAGCAGTTGAACAGGCGAGATCTCTATTCATTCAAGTGCAGCAGGATGCGGGGTGATCTTCTTGCATGTGGCGTGCACAGCCTAAAGTTGCAGGACAACTTGTTCTATTTTATCTTATATGATTGTGCATTCATCGAAACTGGGTGGACCACATGAAGGTTGCAATCTCCCACCCAGGGGGGGTTTTATAGAGGTGTACAAAATCTTGAGCGGAATAGATCAGGTAGACGCACAGAGCCTCTTGCCTAGAGTAAGGAATTTGAGAACCAGAGGACATGGGTTTAAGGTGAGGGAGGAAAGATTTAATAGGAAGCTGAAGGGTAACTTCTTTATGCAAGGGGTGGTGGGTGAATGAAACAAGCTGCCGGAGGAGGTAGTTGAGGCAAGTATTATCACAATGTTTAAGAAACAGCTAGACATGTACATTGATAGCACAGGTTTAGAGGCCAAACACAGGCAGGTGGGATTAATGTAGGTAGACCATGTTGGTCGAAGTGGCCATTGGAGGTGGGCTGATGGGCCTGTTTTCATGCTGCATGACTCTATGACTAAGAAAGTAATCACAATTCAGTCAGATTTTCTGCTATAAATTAAGTTCATGTACCTCAGGCAGTTGCTGTGATACTGTATATTTTTCATTTGGTATCTACTGCAATCTATACCAATCAATCAAATAGAGATTGGGCTGTTCCCGTGGTTATCTGAGGTAAATGGATGATGCACAAACTTTGTACTCTGGTTACAAAATTCCATTCTAATGAAGTCAATACCTGATCAATTAAAAATAAAACCTTGTGTTTCGGCTCAAGTTGAATTTTGGTCAACATCTTTTTCTGCAAAGCTTTCAAGAGTAAGAGGGTTAAATCGTAAAACATTCCTTATTGTTTTGGCACAGTGACTTTGGCACTCAAATGATGCATTGATACAATTGGGGCCAAATGCGTCATAATTAGACAGTAACAAAACAAGAAGGCATGTGTGTATCAAAGGCTTTACCACATCATTGATTATTTTGGCATGACAAAGCTGATGGGTAAAATAAACAGATCTTCTTACAAACCACTATCTATTGCCCACTGTGATCTTTTACAGACCCGATCACCAACCTAGAAGTAAAAGTAATTTTCAATTATAACCCATCAATTTGCCGTTATTATAATTGCAATGGTAAATATCATTTGAAGATTCAATAAGAGTGGCAATTAATAACAGTAGTAGCAAGGGGTATATAATATGCACATGCAGATGAGAGTTTAGTTTAGTTTAGTTTAGTTTAGAGATACATCGGGGATACAGGCCCTTCGGCGTTTACAAAGAAACAGTCCAAAGTCCAAGGTCCACATGTTGGAAGTACTGCGGTGTCCTGATCCAGGTGAGCCCAAGTAAGTCGCAGGCTGCTGCAGGACTGCGACCCCACCTCCCTCCCCTCGCTGCTTTTATAGGTCTGTGTTTCTCAATGAACACATGCAACTGATTTTACACCCCAGCGGTATGAACATTGACCTCCAATTTCAGGTAGTCCTTGCTTTCTCCCTCCTTCTCCTCCCCTTCCCAGCTCTCCCACAGCCCACTGTCTCCGCCTCTTCCTTTCTTCTTCCCACCCCCTACACCCCCCACATCAGTCTGAAGAAGGATCTCGACCCGAAACGTTACCTATTTCCTTCGCTTCATAGATGCTGCCTCACCCACTGAGTTTCTCCAGCATTTTCATTTACCTTCAACTGATAGCTATTGTCAGTGCACATCTGTCCCTTTGACTGATAAACCTATTACATTTTACCAGACTAACTTATGAGCACTGTACACAGATCCTGTCTGCTTTCTATGAAAAGAGGCATAAAAAATCTTTTTGCAGGCGGCACGGTGGCGCAGCAGTGAAGCTACTGCCGTATTCTTGAGCGGCAGAGAGCCGGGTTCAATCCTGATTCTGGCTGCTCACGGCACAGACTATGTACATTCTCCCCGTGACCTGCACCTGTATCTCTAAACTATACTAAACAAGAGGACCCGAGGACAGAAGCACCAGGTAGGCCCGGTTCTCCCACCACTGGCTCCAAACCCGGCCCTGAGTCTCACCGTCGAGAGCAAGGGGACTGTTGGAGAGTGAGGATGGCCATCAGGGAGTGAGGAGGGCCGTCGTTATCCACTTGGCTAGAGGCTGCTGAAAACGAAAGGGGGGGGGGGGGGGGGGAACAGCGTGGAGGGGCTGAGAATGAAGGAGAGGCAGTGTGTGGGGGGCTGAGAATGAAAGCGGGGGCAATGTGGGGGGGTGCAGCGGGGTCAGCAAGGCGGGGGTCAGCAAGGCGGGGAGCAGCGTGGGGGAAAAGCATGGGGGGGGCAGCGTGGGGGGGGCAGCGTGGGGGGGGCAGCATATTGGGAGGCAGTGTGGGGGAGCAGCCTGAGGGGCGGCTGCCATGTGCAGCAGCGGGCAGCAGATAGGGAAGGAAGATAGGACTGTTCAGTGAACTTTAGTAACTTTGTCACCACCAGAAAAATGGCAACACTTGTGTACTGCCTGGGTGAGGTAGGATTTTACTGGGTTTGTGCAAAAACAAAGCATTTCACTGTACCTCGCCACATATGACAATAAAGTATTATTGAATCATTGAATCACTTAGAGAGCTGTTTTCTGACCTACAAACTATGAATGGGATAAATCAGAGCAGGGATGTGGTAGCAGGTGGCCTGCAGTCTGGTGGGACAAGAGGTCAAGAACCAAGAAAGGTCATCTCTGAAATGCATTTTTATGGGGACCATAAATGTGTCATTGTTGAAGAATGCAGATGACATTGATAGATGAATCTCAGGCACAGCAGAGCCTGAATGGGAATCAATACACAGCAAATGGCAACCAAACATGGGACAGAACATGATTGTAGATGGTGCTGCCGTTCTATGAAATATAGAATACAGAACAGATCTGACAGCCCACTATACTGATGCCTCATCAATGTCTTGAACAACTGTAACATAACCTCACAATTTCTATACTCAACGCTCTGACTAATGAAAGCCAATGTGACACAAGCCTTCTTGACCACCTTAACTACCTTATGATTGCCATGAAAGATGCCACTTGCAAGGAGCTATATACCCGCACACCTAGATCCCTCTGCTCCACCACGCTCCCCAAAGCCCAGCCATTCACTGTGAAAGTCCTGCTCTGGTTTGATGTCCCGAACACCTTGCATTTATCTGTACGAAACTCCATCAACCAATCTGCAGCCCACCTGCCCAACTGATCCACACCCAGCTGCAAATGTTGACAATCTTCTTCACTATCTATGATGTCACCACTTTTGTGTCATCTGCAAACTTGCTAATCATGCCTAAGATAGACACAAAAAGCTGGAGTAACTCAGGCAGGCAGTCTGAAGAAGGGTCTTGACCCGAAGCATCACCTATTCCTTTTCTCCAGAGATGCTGTCCGACCCGTTGAGTTACTCCTGCATTTTATGCCCACCTTCAGTTTAAACTAGCATCTGCAGTTCCTTTCTACACATACTAATCATGCCTTGTACATTCTCATCCAAATCATTGATGAAAACCACAAACAGCAAAGTGCCCAGAACCGATCCCTGGGGCTCACCACCATATAACAAACATATAACATATAACAATTACAGCACGGAAACAGGCCATCTCGGCCCTTCAAGTCTGTGACGAACAACTTTTTTCCCTTAGTCCCACCTGCCTGCACTCATACCATAACCCTCCATACCCTTCTCATCCATATGCCTATCCAATTTATTTTTAAATGATACCAACGAACCTGCCACCACCACTTCCACTGGAAGCTCATTCCACACCGCTACCACTCTCTGAGTAAAGAAGTTCCCCCTCATGTTACCCCTAAACCTCTGTCCTTTAATTCTAAAGTCATGTCCTCTTGTTTGAATCTTCCCTATTCTCATAGGGAAAAGCTTGTCCACATCAACTCTGTCTATCCCTCTCATCATTTTAAAGACCTCTATCAAGTCCCTCCTTAACCTTCTGCGCTCCAGAGAATAAAGACCTAACTTATTCAACCTATCTTTGTAACTTAGCTGTTGAAACCCAGGCAACATTCTAGTAAATCTCCTCTGTACCCTCTCTATTTTGTTGACATCCTTCCTATAATTGGGCGACCAAAATTGTACACCATACTCCATAGAAACATAGAAACATAGAAAATAGGTGCAGGAGTAGGCCATTCGGCCCTTCGAGCCTGCACCGCCATTCAATGTGATCATGGCTGATCATCCAACTCAGTATCCCGTACCTGCCTTCTCTCCATACCCCCTGATCCCTTTAGCCACAAGTGCCACATCTAACGCCCTCTTAAATATAGCCAATGAACTGGCCTCAACTACCTTCTGTGGCAGAGAATTCCAGAGACTCACCACTCTCTGTGTAGATTTGGTCTCACCAATGCCTTGTACAATTTTAACATTACATCCCAGCTTCTATACTCAATGCTCTGATTTATAAAGGCTAGCATACCAAAAGCTTTCTTTACCACCCTATCTATATGAGATTCCACCTTCAAGGAACTATGCACGGTTATTCCCAGATCCCTCTGTTCAACTGTATTCTTCAATTCCCTACCGTTTACCATGTACGTCCTATTTTGATTTGTCCTGCCAAGGTGTAGCACCTCACATTTATCAGCATTAAACTCCATCTGCCATCTTTCAGCCCATTTTTCCAACTGGCCTAAATCACTCTGTAGACTTTGGAAATCCTCTTCATTATCCACAACACCCCCTATCTTGGTATCATCTGCATACTTACTAATCCAATTTACCACCCCTTCATCCAGATCATTGATGTACATGACAAACAACAAAGGACCCAACACAGATCCCTGAGGCACCCCACTAGTTACCTGCCTCCAACCCGACAAACAGCCATCCACCATTACCCTCTGGCTTCTCCCATTCAGCCACTGTTGAATCCATCTTGCTATTCCTGCATTTATACCCAACAGTTGAACCTTCTTAACCAACCTTCCATGAGGAACCTTGTCAAAGGCCTTACTGAAGTCCATATAGACAGCATCCACTGCTTTACCCTCGTCAATTTCCCGAGTAACCTCTTAAAAAAATTCAAGAAAATAGTAACCTCTTCAAAAAATTCAAGAAGATAGAAAATTCAAGAAGACCACTAGTCACTGGTCTTCAGTCTGAAAACCAACCTTCCACCATCACCTTGTGCTTCCTTCCAGGAAGTCAATTCTCTCTCCAGTTGTCTTGCTCTCCCTGGATCCCAAGCGATTTCACCTTCCAGAACAGACTCCCATGCAAAAGCTTAACAAATACTTTGCTGAAATCCATATAGACAACACCTATGGATTTGCCTCATCATTTTTTAAGCTCCTTCCTCAAAAAACTCAATCAGATTTGTGAGACATGATGCAAAACCATGCTGAGTCTCCCTGATCAGCATCCGTCTATCTGCATGCATCTAAACCTTATCCAACAGAATACTCTCCACTAAGTTTTCTACCACAGATGTCAGGCACACCAGACTTTGGTTCCCAAGCTTTTCCTCACAGCCCTTCTTAAATAGAGGCAGAACATTAGCCACTCTCCAGTCTTCTCCCATGCCTAATGATGATCCATACATCTCACCCAGGGTGCCTGCAAATTCTTCTCTGGCTTCCCTCAGTGTCCTCGGACACATCTGATCATGCCTGGGAGATGTGTCCACCTTCTCACCTACATCTGCCCCATTCCTCCTTCTTATTCTTGACCAGAGCCTCAATTTCTCTCGTCATGTAATCTTCCTGCTTTGCCCTTCACTCTATAACCATATAACAATTATAGCACGGAAACAGGCCTTCTCGGCCCTTCCAGTCCGTGCCGACCATTTATTTTCCCCTAGTCCCATCTACCTGCACTCAGACCATACCCCTCCATTCCCTTCCCGTCCATATACCTATCCACTTTACTTTTAAATGTTAAAATCGATCCTGCCTCCACCACTTCTGCAGGAAGATCATTCCACGCAGCCACCACTCTCAGAGTAAAGAAGTTTCCCCTCATTTTACCCCTAAACTTCTGTCCCTTAATTCTCATGTCATGCCCTCTTGTTTGAATCTTTCCTACCCTCAATGGGAAAAGCTTATCCACGTCAACTCTGTCTATCCCTTTCATCATTTTAAAGACCTCAATCAAGTCCCCCCTTAACCTTCTGCGCTCCAAAGAATAAAGACCTAACTTGTTCAACCTTTCTCTGTAACTTAGTTGCTGGAACCCAGGCAACATTCTAGTAAACCTCCTCTGTACTCTCTCTATTTTGTTGACATCCTTCCTATAATTAGGCGACCAAAATTGTACACCATACTCCAGAATTGGTCTTACCAATGCCTTGTACAATTTTAACATTACTTCCCTACTCCTATATTCAATGCTCTGGTTTATAAAGGCCAGCACACCAAAAGCTTTCTTTACCACCCTATTTACATGCGATTCCACCTTCAGGGAACTATGCACAGTTATTCTTCAATCCACAGCATTCCTCAATTCCCTACCATTGGTAACAGAGACATGCATGCCCTGCATTCTTGCCACCACACTTTTGACAACATCACTTATTTTTCTGGCTAACAACCTACTCTACTCAACTTGAGCAAGACCTTGTCCAATACCATCAAAGTTGGCCTTGCCCCAATTCACAATCTTAACTCTTGGTTTCACCCTGTCTTTATCCATGATTATCTTAAATGTAATAGAACAGTGATTGCTGGTCCTCAAAGGCTCACCCACTAACACTTGAGCAAACATTCCTGAACACATTTCACAGAGTCCACACTATCCAAGCCCTTGAGACTATGACAGTCCCAGTCTATATTGGGAAAGCTAAATCTCCCACTAAGGCTACTTTATTAGCTTTAAACTGTCAACAATCTCTTAGCATATTTGCTCCGATTGCAGCATAGGTTTGCAAGATTAATTCCCGGGATGGCGAGACTGTCATATGCTGAGAGAATGGCTTGGCTGGGCTTGTATACTCTGGATTTTAGAAGGATGAGAGGGGATCTTATTGAAACATATAAGAGTCTGAAGAAGGGTCTCGACCCGAAACGTCGCCTATCTCCTTCACTCCTTAGATGCTGCTGCACCCGCTGAGTTTCTCCAGCTTTTTGTGTAACCCTAAGATTATTAAGGGTTTGGACAAGGATCGAGACATTGCGTACGGCCTGAATGCGGCTGCAGGCCTGTCGGCTGTTGCCGCGCGGGATTTTGAACAGTGCCAGTTTTTCGGAGCCCCGCGTGATGTCGGGACCAGCCCCGCACAACTCCATTCGCCTCCGGCGATCGAAGTGGGACCGACCACGCAAGGCCGTATGGCTCAAGCGACCACGTTAGGTCGCGCTCGCCGCATGCAGTCGCATGCTGGTGGGACAGGCCCTTAACGTTGAATTAGAAGTGTAATGCTTTTCTGATATTATTTTGTCCTATTCACATGTCCCAGGCAGTGAAAAGGTTCACATGGGACAACAAGACAAGGTTCTGTAACTCTCCAATAAAATCTAAACATGAAACTCTGAACATATGATAAGCATTTGTTGGCACTGGCCTGTACTCGCTGGAGTTTAGGAGAATGAGGGGGGGATTTCATTGAAACGTACAGAATAGTGAAAGGCTTGGATAGAGTGGATGTAAAGAGGATGTTACCACCAGTGGGAGAGTCTAAGGCTAGAGGTCATAGCCTCAGATTAAAATACATTCTTTTAAGAAGGAGACGAGGAGGAATTTCTTTAGTCAGAGGGTTGTGACGCTATAGAACTCTTTGCCACAGACGGCTGTGGAGGCCAAGTCAGTGGATATATTTAACATAGTTATATCATTCGATTCTCATCTACTGACTAATGTGTACACAACATTCAATCTCCTTATTTTAGAAAAAAATAATTTATATTGAAATATCATATTTCAAATGTCATACAGCACTGCCTGATTAACTCAAAACTTTGGAGATTTCAAACTTCAGGATTTGAGGAAGGAAAATGCAAATTTATTTTAGTGCAGTTTAGAGATACAGCGTGGAAACAGGCCCTTTGGCCCACCGAGGCCACGCTGACCAGCGATCCCCACACACTAACACTATCCTACACACACTAGGGATGATTTTACATTTATACCAAGCAATTTCATCTACAAACCTGTACGTCTTTGGAGTCTGGAAAGAAACAAAAGATCTTTGGGAAAACCCACACAGGTCATGTGGAGAACGTACAAACTCTGTAGAGAGAGCACCCCATAGTCAGGATCGAACCCGGGTCTCTGGCACTGCAAGGCAGCAACTGTACCGCTGTACAGATTGTTAAAGCCCAGCTCCAGTTAATAAAACATGACTTGAAAACATGAAAACATATTTTTATTGCATTTGATCAAGTATTTTGAAAACCTTATCCTTACCATTGCATTGAGAGATTGGTCCAAAGATTAAAAATCTTAATTTTTGAATTTAACAAAGTTGAAATTGAGCCGTTGGATTTGTCCTTCAACATACAAAATCTAATTGCAATGTTTTAGGTATTCCGATAACTATTAAGGTAATCAATATTTTAACAACTACAATATTGCAAGGGTGCAGCAATAGAGCTGCTGCCTCACAGCACCAGTGACCCAGGTTCGATCCCGACTACGGGCGCTGTCTGTATGGAGTTTGTTCATTCTCCCCGTGACCTGCGTGTTTTTTTTTCTGAGATGTTCAGGCTTTCCACACTCCAAAGACGTATAGGTTTGTAGATTCATTGATTTGATATAAATGTAAAAATGATCCCTAATTTAGTTAATGTGCGGGGATCGCTGGTCAGTGTGGACCCAGTGAGCCAAAGGGGCCTGTTTTAGTGCTGTATTTCTAAACTAAACCAAAGTAAACAATAGTTGTCAGGATCACATATCTCAAAATGTGTCAGTCTGAATGATCGACCAGGCAGTTTTAACTGATAATTATCTTCAGCCAGGGAACTATAGGATGCATCAACCCATTGCTTGCTTTATCTGGTATATTTAACTGCAGAGATCCTGACATTTGACCAATATGTCCCGACATGTACCCGTTTGTGATCTGCCCACAGACAGCAGAAAACCATCAGTGATAAATTATGTGGAAAAGGTTAAGACTACTGCACACTTGTGGAATCTGTAGCTCTTAGCCAAGTCACGCAAGCATGTTAACAGGAGCATTGGCCATCAATGGCCATTCAGCATGGGCCACTCCAATGAGAGTAAACCCATTTGATGGCTGCTTTATATAATCACCCTTTCAGGAATAAAGTTTTCAAATTTAGAACAACAAGTTGTGCCACTTGAAAACATAAAATTCATCAGACATATTACACCAGACAGCATTTGGATAGCATACAGAAAGCTTTGAAACCATAATACAGGCTCCACCAAGAGCAGCTGTGATTATCTTCCAGGGCACTATCGTAATCAGCCTGTGTAATTCTGATATCTCGGCAGTTCTGCAGCAGCACACGTGGCATTGCTACTTGGCGTGCTGCGTGATTAGACAGCAACTTTGAACTCTTATCTTGTTTCTCGGCAAAGCCTTTCTGCATGCCAGCATCTTAACCACTGTGATATCTGTGGGGTCTAGTGATTAACTCGCCTACTTTTGTTCTTGTTTATTTAGTTAGCGGAAACTGGGAGAGGCAATCTACTTCCACTCTATCCAGGCCTTTCACTAATCGGTTAATTCCAATGAGATCCCCTCTCATCCTTCTAAACTCCATTTGGAATAGAGATCCAGAGCCGTCAAATACTCCTCTTACGTTAACCCAGTCGTCCCCAGGATCATTCTCATAAACCTCCTATGGACCATCTCCAACGTCAACACATCCCTCCTCATGAGCCCTGTGGCCCAAAACTGCTCAAGCTATTCCAAATGTGTCAGAAGGAACTGCAGATGCTGGTTTAAACCAAAGATAGACACAGAAAGCTGGTGTAACTCAGCGGGACAGGCAGGATCTCTGGAGAAAAGGAATAAGTGACGTTTCGCGTTGATACCCTTCTTCAGACTGAGAATCAGGGGAAAGGTGAAACAAGAGATATAGAAGGTGAATTAATGAAAGATATGCAAAAAAAGTAATGATGATCAAGGTGGAGCCCACAATGGTCCATTGTTGATGTGGGCTAGGTGATAACGAGTATGCAGATGATTAAACTCAACAGGACGACAGTGAAACTAATACGGTGACTGGGATGGGGCGGGGATGGAGATCGAGGGGATACAAGGGTTACTTGAACTTTGAGAAATCAATGTTCATACCAGTTCTTTCATACCGGCATGGAAATTGACACCAGTAATACCAACACATCTGATTTCCTCTTCTCCTTCTCAAACTGTTGGTTGAATTTAATCATATTATGGTCACTACCTCCTTGGGGTTCCTTTACCTTAAGCTCCCGAATCTAATCTGGTTCATTACACAACACCAAATCCAGAATTGCCTTTTCCCTGGTGGGCTCAAACATAAGCTGCTCTAAGAAACCATCTCGGAGGCACTCTACAAATTCCTTCTCTTTGGATCCATTACCAACCTGCATATTGAAATCCCCCATGACCTCTGCAACATTGCCTTTCTTACATGCCGATTGTATCTCCGGCCTGTATATTACTCCCATCAAGGTATTTTTACCCTTGCAGTTTCTCAGCTCTACCCACAAGGATTCTACATCTTCTGATTCTATGGCACCCCTTGCTAAGGATTGAATTTAATTCCTTATCAACAGTGCCACCCATCTCCACTGCCCATCGGTCTGTCTTTCCGATAGGACGTGTAAGCCTGGATATTCAGGTCCCAGCTCTGGTATCCTTTAATGCCCTCAATATCATACCTACCCAGTTCTAACTGTGTCATAATCTCATCCACCTTGTTCTGTATATTCAAATATAATACCTTTAGTTAGTATTCACCGCTCCGCCTCTCTAATTGGTCCCCACTTTGTTTAACAATAGACTATGTGTAGAAAGGAACTGCAGATGCTGGTTTAAAGCAAAGATAGACACAAAAAGCTGGAGTTAGTGGGTCAGACAGCATCTCTGGAGAAAAGGAATAGATTTGAAGTTGACTGGTCTGAGGAAGGGTCTCGAACTGAAAGAAAGTATATGAAGAGATAAGAGTCAAAGATAGACATAAAAAGCTGGACTAACTCAGTGGGTCAGACACTACTCTGGAGAGAAAGAATAAGTGACATTTCGGGTCGAGACCCTTCTTCAGCCCAGTCTTCTTCAAACCTATTCCTTTTCTCCAGAGATGCTGGCTGACCCGTTGAGTTACTCCAGCTTTTTGTGTCTATCGTGGACTCTTATCTTCTTATACTTTCTGTTATAGTGAGACACATGTTGTCAAACATGTGATCTTTATTAGATTAACACAGAGCAGCTCAGAGAAGCAAAACCAGGGGCAAGGATGTTACCAGCAGTACATATACCTCAGGGGAGACCCGTGACCCACTCTTCCTGCCAAAGCAAGTCACGTGACCCGACCCCAAGAGCCGACATTTTGCACCACGAGTGGCTAACCACCAGGGGCCACCACAGGACCCACCCCAGAACCAGAGGCACGGAACCGAAAAGGAAGACGAATGAGGCGTTGCCCCCTCACATCAACTAACAGCGGTTGAGTCCGCAGGAAATCAGCACTCAGCAACGGCTGGGACAAGTCGGCAACGGTGAATGGCCAGGTAAAATGGCAAGTGCCAAAGATGAGCAGGATTGTGCGGGACGCTGTAAGTCCGTATGGTGCTGCCATACACGGCAGTTATAGAAGGCTCCCGCTTCCCAGAACGAGTGTCCACCCCCTATGAGGACAAAATGCTGACTTCCGCCCCTGTGTCCACCAGGAATCGTCGTCCTAAGTGCCATGCGTAAAGGCAGTGTATCTGGCCGACTGCCGAGGTGATTACTGGCGGACGGCCCCGGCATCTCCCAGAAACGAGCGGGGCGAGTGCCATTGGCTGGCCGCGTAACCTCAGCTTTGGTGGTAGAAGCACCACTTCCTTTTACCGGCTTCCCCCGGAGCAGGAGACTCAGCTGTGCCCCCTGTAGGCGTGGCCCCTGGTCGCTGTGTTTTCCAAAGCGCTGTCGACACCCAATCGAACGAACCGCTGTCCTGCTGCTGCGACAGCCACAGCTTGTCGGCGAGTTCTGCGAGCTACAGGGGGTCGGCAAAGTTCTCACCAGCTCGAAGCAGGCGGATGTCATCTGGCAACTGCTCCAGAAAGGCGTATTCAAAGATCAGGCAAAGCCGGTGGCCGTCCATCAGCGTAAGCATTTAGCTCATGAGCACCGATGGCTTACGGGTGCTGAGCCCGCCCATGTGGAGGAGACGCGCCACTAAATCCAGGTGCTGAGCCCGCCCATGTGGAGGAGCCGCGCCACTAAATCCAGGCGGCTGAGCCCGAAGGTCCGGAGAAGCAGCGCCTTGAGGCCCTCATACATCGGCAGCTGGCGGCTCGTGTAGTTAAGGAACCAAGCGACCGGCTGTCTCCTGATCGAGCACGCCAACCACGTAATAGTAGCGGATGTCATCGGCTGTGATTCGGTGGATGTGGAACTAGGCCTCGGCCTGCTGGAACCACACCTGGGGCTGTGCGGTCTAGAAAACCGGCAGTTGAAGTGCGACAGTATTTTGCTGGGCTAGATCGGCGGTAACGGCAGGTTGAGCGCTGGCAGCGTCCATTTTTAGCAGTGTCCGGGTCACCAATATAGCGAGACATGTGTTGTCAAACATATGATCGTTATTAGATTAACACAGAACAGCTCTCAGAACCACAACAAGGGGCAAAGGTGTAGTACATATAACCCCAGGGGAGACCCGTGACCCACTCTTCCCGCCAAACCAAGTCACGTCACCCAACCCTTAGAGCCGAGGGTTCGCACCATGAGTGGCTACCCACCCAGGGACCGCCACAATGTCCTATCACATCTTCTGGAGACTTCAGTAACCTCTATATAATATGTATTGACAGGCTTTCTTGTATCATATATCAGTAGGTCAGCTGTTTGAAATATTATGATTATCTGTTTGTAATTGAAAACTCAAGAAGATTTTGAAACATGATATTGTATTCAAACTTCAAAGTACTTTTCTGTACATTTTGGTACCAGGCAATTTGTGGAGAATACATTGGCAGAGAATAACCATATTAAGGGTGCCATTAAGTGCAGGTAAGCTGATCGGGAAAATAAACAGAGCCGGTATTGTAATAACTTTGTTGATAATCCAATAATAACCACCAAAAAATTGTAATAAAATAGTCAGCAATGCACAATTTGCACAATCTTGAAATGTGCAACAAAGGTACTCCAACTGTGAGATCGTGACCACAGCTTGTTTAGTAAATACCAGACATGGGCCCAAAGACCAAGTTCCAACTTACCACAATAGCTATTTGTTCATACACATAGTAAAAAAGTTCCAAGGCAAAAGGAACATTATCAAAGAAAAGTTGAACCTTAAAATATGTTAGATAAAATAGTAAGATTAAATGAGAACTTATCAGTTTGAAGTTTGATCTTTATTTTATGAGGAGTTACGGTGAGCGATTACGTGAAGAAGGCCCGCCAGTGCGCATGCACATCAATTTTCAAAGCAGCAGCGTGAAATCACAGTAACCACAGTCGAGTAATATAGTAAGACTCAGAATACTAGAACTACCAGATGATCTTTGCGATTATGAGGGCCGGGAGCGGAGGGCCGGGAGCAGAGGGCACGTAATCGCTCACCGTAACTCCTCATAAAATAAAGATCAAACGTCAAACTGGTAAGTTCTCGTTTAATCTTACTATTTTACTTCGGAGTCACGTGAGTGATTCCGTGAAGATTTCAAAGCTCTGTGATTTCATGCCATAGATCCAGTTCCATACGACATACTGCTTCGGTTGTGCACAGGATAAACAAATAATGTATTGAACATTGTTTGAATTATACAAATTAATGTCCTAATAACAAAAGAGGCAATAACAACCCCTCTCTCCCAGGGGAAATTTACAAACAGAACCCAAAATAGCATGCCCAAATCCTTCCGTCGTGAGGATAAGTTTGTATTAAAACCGTATAACCATATAACCATATAACAATTACAGCACGGAAACAGGCCTTCTCGGCCCTTCCAGTCCATGCCAACCATTCATTTTCCCCTAGTCCCATCTACCTGCACTCAGACCATACCCCTCCATTCCCTTCCCGTCCATATACCTATCCACTTTACTTTTAAATGTTAAAATCGATCCTGCCTCCACCACTTCTGCAGGAAGATCATTCCACACAGCCACCACTCCCTGAGTAAAGAAGTTCCCCCTCATGTTACCCCTAAACTTCTGTCCCTTAATTCTCATGTCATGCCCTCTTGTTTGAATCTTTCCTACCCTCAATGGGAAAAGCTTATCCACGTCAACTCTGTCTATCCCTTTCATCATTTTAAAGACCTCAATCAAGTCCCCCCTTAACCTTCTGTGCTCCAAAGAATAAAGACCTAACTTGTTCAACCTTTCTCTGTAACTTAGTTGCTGGAACCCAGGCAACATTCTTGTAAATCTCCTCTGTACTCTCTCTATTTTGTTGACATCCTTCCTATAATTAGGCAACCAAAATTGTACACCATACTCCAGAATTGGACTTACCAATGCCTTGTACAATTTTAACATTACTTCCCTACTCCTATATTCAATGCTCTGATTTATAAAGGCCAGCACACCAAAAGTTTTCTTTACCACCCTATCTACATGTGATTCCACCTTCAGGGAACTATGCACAGTTATTCCTAGATCCCTCTGTTCCACAGCATTCCTCAGTTCCCTACCATTTACCATGTACATCCTATTTTGATTTGTCCTGCCAAGATGTAGCACCTCACACTTATCAGCATTAAACTCCATCTGCCATCTTTCAGCCCACTCTTCCAAATGGCCCAAATCTCTCTGTAGACTTTGAAAATCTACTTCATTATCCACAGCACCACCCATCTTAGTATCATCTGCATACTTACTTATTCAATTTTCCACCCCATCATCTAGATCATTGATGTACATGACGAACAACCGTGGACCCAACACAGATCCCTGAGGCACCCCACTGGTCACCGGCTTCCAACCTGACAAACAGCAATCCGCCATTACTCTCTGGCATCTCCCATTCAGCCACTGTTGAATCCATCTTGCTACTCCGCCATTAACACCCAAAGATTGAACCTTCTTAACCAACTTTCCATGGGGAACCTTGTCAAAGGCCTTACTGAAATCCATATAGACAACATCCACTGCTTTACCCTCATCAATTTCCCTAGTAAGGTCTTCAAAAAATTCAAGAAGGTTTGTCAAACATGACCTTCCAGGCACAAATCCATGTTGACTGTTCTTGATCAGACCCTGTATATCCAGATGCTGATATATATTATCTCTAAGTATCCTTTCCATTAATTTGCCCACCACTGACGTCAAACTAACAGGTCTATAATTGCTAGGTTTATTCTTTGAACACGTTTTAAACAATGGAACAACATGCGCAGTACGCCAATCCTCCGGCACTATTTCCGTTTCTAATGACATTTGAAATATTTCTGTCATAGCCCCTGCTATTTCTACACTAACTTCCCTCAATGTCCTAGGGAATATCCTGTCAGGACCTGGAGACTTATCCACTTTTATATTTTTCAAAAGTGTCAGTACTTCCTCCTCTTTGAATCTCATAGTTTCCATAGCTACTCTACTTTTTTCCCTTACCTCACAGAGTTCAATATCCTTCTCCTTGGTGAATAACGAAGAAAAGAAATTGTTCAATATCTCCCCCATCTCTTTTGACTCTGCAGATAGCTGTCCATTCTGTCTCTCTAATGGTGCAATTTTATCCCTCATTATCCTTTTGCTATTAATATAGCTGTAGAAACCCTTTGGATTTACTTTCACCTTTCTTGCCTAAGCAACCGCATATCTTCTTTTAGCTTTTCTTATTTCTTTCTTAAGATTCTTTTTACACTCTTTATACTCATCTTGCACCTCATTTACTCCATGCCTCCTATAATCATTGTAGATATCTCTCTTTTTTCGAACCAAGTGTTCAATTTCCCTTGAAAACCATGGCTCTTTCCGATTTTTACTATTTCCTTTCAACTGAACAGGGACATAAAGATTCTGTACGCTTACAATTTCCCCTTTAAATGTCCTCCATTTCTCTTCTACATCCTTCCCATCAAACAAAATGTCCCAATTCACTCCTTTTAAATCATTATGCATTCCCTCAAAGTTAGCCTTTCTCCAATCAAAAATCTCAACCCTAGGTCCAGTTCTGACTCTCTCCATAAATATATTGAAACTAATGGTATTGTGATCACTGGTCCCGAAGTGCTCACCAACGCATACCGTTGAAAGTCCCTTCACTGGACCATCCTGCGGCCCCGAGGATTTGTTCTAAAGGGACGTCCAGTGCCCTTGCTACGGATGTTGATACCGCCCTAGTGGAGTGAGATTTAAACACATCAGTGTCTACTCCAGCACAATCCAAAACCTGTTTCAGCCACCCAGAAATGGCCTGCACCGACACCTTTCTATGAGGTTTTTTGTGACTGATGAGCATCATTGTTTTGGAGCCTCAAAGACTCTTGGTGACCTCAATATATTGACGTAGGTGCGTAACTACACATAGTCGCCGGTCAATGGGTTATGCTCTAAAGCTCATTTTGGTCCCGGACATCCCTGGCCTGCTTTGTGTGATTAGATTATATACATAAAACGTAATATTATTTACATAAAATGCATGCTGTCCAGTCGTAACTTTTGCAATGACTGGACCCGTTGCGCTGAAACGAGCGCCATGAGCATGACCTCTTTAAGTGTTAGTTTTTGGAAAACAGAGATGTAATCGGAGCCTATTGACGAAGCAGTGTGAGAACTATGTTCATATCCCAGATTCCCGTATATCTAGGTCTAGGAGGGTTCTTGTTAAAATACCTTTCATGAATCAGGACACCAATGGATGAGATCTGACAGACTGTTGTCCCGACCCCTGCCATAAATAGGACAATGCACTCCTAGCACTATTAATGGCATTATAACCCAATTGCTCATCAAAGTGTAATGTAACAAGGAACTCCAATACATGAGGTATGCCTGCAGTGTGATAAGATATATTTGACTGTAAGCAGAGCATCTCCCATTTTTTATATGAGATACGTATTGTTTTTTAGTACTATCCCTCCAGGCCATAGTTATCACATCCACGGTCCGCCTCGATAGTCCGAGCCCCTGGAACGGTCTCGTCAGAATCTGCAAATCAACAGATTAATACTATCATGGAAAGGGTGACTCTTTCCTGTCATAGGGTGAACCAACAAGTTGCTGCACTTGGGGATAACCATGAATGGCTGTGTCATCAGTCTCAGAACCAATGGTAACCATGGTTGTGTGGCCCAGTCTGGGACTACCAAACGCCTGAAGCGGAGCCCTGCTCACTTTGGTGAGACATTGACTGATAAGGCAGAATGGGGGAAAGCGTAAAAGAGCATACCTCCCGAATGTAGCAGGAATGCATCCACCGCTACTGCCCCTGGATCCGGTTCCTATGCGACGTATTTAGGTAACCGGTGATTTAACCTGGATGCTATAGATCTATGTCTGGCAATCCATACTGGGTGACAATCTTTTTAAAAAACTTTTGGATTCTACATCCATTCTGTGTTGTCTTTAAATGTACATGGCCTGGTGTCTGCCACCACGTTACCTCTACCTAGTAGGTAGATTGCTGAGACCCAGATGTTCCTAGTAATACACCAGTGCCAGATGAGGTTTAGCCAGATTATCACATGATAATGACTTAATTCCACCCATGTGATTAATATACATAATTGCTGTGGTATTGTCAATCTGAACATGTAAATCATGCATTTGTTGAACAGTACGCTTTTTGGGGCCATAGAATGCCCTCAACGATTCCAAATAGTTTATCCCATGCATCTGTAGCATTAATGCCTCTTGCATACTCCATCTGCCGCCGCGGCTGGAATTGTTATCAGTGGCTCCCCATCCTGAAACACTCACAGTTTGTAAAGCAGCCGAAGGTTGTTTACTCAGAATGTTACTAGAACAACGTGAGACATTTGTTATCCACCTTTGCAACTCGGTGATCGCTTGGACTGTCAACTGCATCGGTCTATCGAAATGACCTGCATGTTTTTTGAGTGCCTGTTCCTTAGCTCGTTGCATATTCTAATAGTGTAGAGGCCCAAATTGCACTCCAAGGAAGGCTGCTATTAATTTGCCAACATTAGCCACTCATTGGATGGATGGTTGCTGTTCTTCTACCAGACTAATTTCTAAACTTTTGGCCGTAGGCAAAGCCACTGACATGTTGGTTGAATCAATGGTGAACCCCAATAGTCAATGATTCTTAGATGATATCAATTTGGATTTAGATGGATGAATGAGGAATCCCAACATCTCGAACATATGTTTGGTAACTGAAACAGAAAATTCAGCTGCCTCCTGAGTGTTGCCTACGATCAGAACATCATCCAAGTATGCCATCACAAGTGATTCTGAGCCCGGAGTAGTCCCAATACTGGTTTCAACAATTTTGTAAACAAGCTAGGGCTGAGTTTTACCCATTTGGCAAAATGTTAACTGCCAAAGCTGTCTCATCCAACTAATTTTCAATATCTACGGTAAATATACTAAATTGGTACTGAATAATATGCATCTTTCAGATCTATACTTGCCATATAACATCCTTTGGAAACCAGTTGCTTTGCAGTACTGAAAGTTTCCATTTTAAAGTGTTTATACTGGACATAGGAGTTCAGTCGGGCTAGGTCTAGAATGACTCGTCATCCAACATCCTTCTTTTGCTTGGGGAATATATTAGTGTTGAGGCTGATGAGCCGTCCTTTAAATTACCCCTTTTTTGAATAATTTTTGAATTTCATTTACCTGTAAAGTTTCTGGTTTTGAAAACACCAATTCTCGACTTGGTGTATGTTGTGAGTGGATGTAATTCAAAATTATACTCAATTCGAAACCCCTGAATACTGTCCAGTATAAACGCCTCTGATGTTATGCGGCACCATCATTGTAGAACAATTGCAATCTACCCCCTACTGGTGACTGGTCTCTAGAGGATATGTCCTGGACAAGTCCAGCTGCTCGTACCGCCATGGTTGTTGGATTCTTTTGCCTCCTAATTTTGCTGGGGATGTGCTCTGGTGGATGCCAATGGCGTGGTAATGGGAGCTTGCCCCGCACCAGCGTCTGTGACCCATCTGAAGGGGTATGGTTGACGAGGCGGCATCCTGCTTGTCGAATGTGATTTGATAAGGCCGACCGTCTTCGCCTCGTCATCTAAGTCCTTGACTTGCTTTGCCAGATCTTCACCAAACAACAGGTTTGGTGGCTGTATGTTGGATGATCTGCACAGTGCTGCAAATTTCGGATTCAAAGTTGGCTTAATGGCATTTTTCGTCAGGCAGTTGATCTCAAAGTGGGCGTTACACAGCAGGGCTAACATGTCCGCTGTGTGTCTGATAGTGGTGACCCTTCGACTGACCGCCCAAAAGCTGCTATGCCTGATCCGATTAGTTTTAAGGCTTTCTGCAGCCCTGGTTCATGCAATCGCATGGTTGCACCCATTTGCCCCCGGATGGACTGGTTCACAGTGGGCACTCTGAGTGATGCACAATTTACAGGTGTCTCATATCGTTTGGATGTTTCATCCATTGTTAATTCTTGGAGCTGGTGAGAGGTAATTAATGTTTCTGGCCAGATTTGTTTCTCACCCGTTCCTGCCGGTATGACAAATTTGCATGCCACGTCCGGCACACCTGGAGCTAAACTCTTGTGCTTTGGGGTATGCTCCTCTGCTGTACCACCAACTTCAGGGTCAGTATCATACTGCGCTGGCTCTCGCTGCTCATGCATAAGGGAGGTATCATGCAGCCCTTGACATGGCGCTGCTGGCATGGGCCCCCATGCAGATCCATGGACGTATGCTTACTCCTGTTGGTACAGGTCTTACCTGTATAGACCTGTGCCGGAGGCTGTTGCTGCAGGCTGCGGGATAACCTAGGAGCATAGAAACTCTAGTTGGAACACCTCATGATGGAGTATCTTTCCCATGAGGTGCTCCATTTTGTCTTGACATTCGCCATGGTGGGAGGAGAGTTCTCTTGGCCTGACTCATCAGAGTCCACAGGCCTTAGTGATTTTCCTTTTGGCATTTCTCCTGACTGGAGTGGCCATGGTGCACTATGGCACCGGAGTCGTTGCCGCTAATTGAACTGTTGGCAGTTCTGGAGCCGGCGTAAGCGCCCGCCCGCCCGCTAACTGCAGTCCCGCGGTCAATTTTCTTTGACTTACCCGGCGGCACGACTCAACCCGACCTCCCTTTACCGGATTTGTCCTTGTCCCTGCCGGTTCCTGAAACCAGCCTTACAGGACCTTGCGAACGTTCACAGCGTAGTTACAACTTACCTGCGAGTTTTCACTTACCGCTGGTGGAGCTGCGCTCTCCAGCCCGTCGCTGCGCCATGCGTCTGACGTAATGACGCGCATGGCGGGCCTTCTTCATGCAATCATACATGTGACTCTGAAGTAAAATAAGCAGTACCTAGTAACATAGCTTTAGAGGGATGTGGGCAAAATGTAGTGTCTGAAGAAGCATCTCGACCCGAAACGTCACCTATTCCTTTTCTCCAAAGATGCTGCCTGATCCGCTGAGTTATTCTAGCTTTTTGTGTCTATCAAATGGGACTAGCTTGGATCGGCAACTGGTCAAGATAGATGAGTTGGGCATAAGGGTCTGTAGCTACAAGAAACTGCAGATACTTGAATCTTGAGCAAAACACAAAGAGCTGGAGGAACTCAATAGGTCAGGCAGCATCTGCGGAAGGTATGAAAAGATGGCATTTCAGGTTGGGGCCTGTCATCAGTCTGCTTCACTGCTTTATGACTATGATTCTAAGGTTTTAGGGAGTTAAGACACCATGGAAAATGTGAGGATGAGGATTCTGGTGTTACGACCACCACATATGAAGCAATCAATACGGAAATTATTAGAAGGGAAACATTTGGGGGATGTAGAGGTGAAGAAAGCTGCAAAGAAGGGGAGGTGTCAGTTCGTGGATGGGTTGTACATTGAAGATGAAGATTTTACAACAAAAGCACAGGTTTTCAAACAGTCTGTCCAAGTCTGGATGCAGCCAGCTTTACGAGCTTTACTTACACAACACAGAGAGAGAGTGTGTGGCTGTGACAGCAATGAAATAGGCTGGTCTTGGGGTAAAAGGTGTGAATGTGGGTTTCAACGGATGAGGTGAACCAGAAGCAGAGTCAGCTAATGATACAAAGTTGGAAATGCTATAATAATATGCAATGTTTAAGAAGCAATTAGACAGGTATATGGATAGGACAGGTTTCGAGAGATATGGGACATAGAAACATAGAAACATAGAACTTAGGTGCAGGAGTAGGCCATTCGGCCCTTCGAGCCTGCACCGCCATTCAATATGATCATGGCTGATCATCCAACTCAGTATCCTGTACCTGCCTTTTCTCCATACCCTCTGATCCCCTTAGCCACAAGGGCCACATCTAACTCCCTTTTAAATATAGCCAATGAACTGGCCTCAACTACCCTCTGTGGCAGAGAGTTCCAGAGACCCACCACTCTCTGTGTGAAAAACGTTCTTCTCATCTCGGTCCTAAAGGATTTCCCCCTTATCCTTAAGCTGTGACCCCTTGTCCTGGACCTCCCCAACATCGGGAACAATCTTCCTGCATCTAGCCTGTCCCACCCCTTAAGAATTTTGTAAGTTTCTATAAGATCCCCTCTCAATCTCCTAAATTCTAGAGAGTATAAACCGAGTCTATGCAGTCTTTGTTCATAAGACAGTCCTGACATCCCAGGAATCAGTCTGGTGAACCTTCTCTGCACTCCCTCTATGGCAATAATGTCCTTCCTCAGATTTGGAGACCAAAACTGTACGCAATACTCCAGGTGTGGTCTCACCAAGACCCTATACAACTGAAGTAGAACCTCCCTGCTCCTATACTCAAATCCTTTTGCTATGAAAGCTAACATTTCTTCACTGCCTGCTGCACCTGCATGCCTCCTTTCAATGACTGGTGTACCATGACACCCAGGTCACGCTGCATCTCCCCTTTTCCTAATCTGCCTCCATTTAGATAATAGTCTGTTTTCCTATTTTTGCCACCAAAGTGGATAACCTCACATTTATCCACATTATACTGCATCTGCCAAACATTTGCCCACTCACCCAGCCTATCCAAGTTACCTTGCAGTCTCCTAGCATCCTCCTCACAGCTAACACTGCCCCCCAGCTTAGTGTCATCCGCAAAGTTGGAGATATTGCCTTCAATTCCCTCATCCAGATCATTAATGTATATTGTAAATAGCTGGGGTCCCAGCACTGAGCCTTGCAGTACCCCACTAGTCACTGCCTGCCATTGTGAAAACGACCCATTTACTCCTACTCTTTGCCAGCCAGTTCTCTATCCACATCAATACTGAACCCCCAATGCCGTATGGTTTAAGTTTATATACTAATCTCTTATGTGGGACCTTGTCGAAAGCCTTCTGGAAGTCCAGATACACCACATCCACTGGTTCTCCCCTATCCACGCTACTAGTTACATCCTCGAAAAATTCCACAAGATTCGTCAGACATGATTTACCTATAGTAAATCCATGCTGACTTTGTCCAATGATTTCACCACTTTCCAAATGTGCTGCTATCCCATCTTTAATAACTGACTCTAGCAGTTTCCCCACTACCGATGTTAGACTAACTGGTCTGTAATTCCCCGTTTTCTTTCTCCCTCCCTTCTTAAAATGAGGGGTTACATTAGCTACCCACCAATCCTCAGGAACTACTGCAGAATCTAAAGAGTTTTGAAAGATTATCAATAATGCATCCACTATTTCCCGAGCTACTTCCTTAAGTACTCTGGGATGCAGCCTATGGCCCTGGGGATTTATCGGCCTTTAATCCATTCAATTTACCCAACACCACTTCCCGACTAACCTGGATTTCACTCAAGTCCTCCTTTGACCCGCGGTCCCCTGCTATTTCCGGCAGATTATTTATGTCTTCCTTAGTGAAGACAGAACCAAAGTAGTTATTCAATTGGTCCGCCATATCCTTGTTCCCCAAATACAGGCAAGTGGGTCTAGTATAAATGGGACATGTTGGTATTGTGGGCAAGTGCCTGAAGGGCCTGATTCCACACTATATATGATTCTATAACTGCTGGAAATCTGAAATAAAAAACAAAAATTTTGGCAATGCTGAGCAGGCCAGACAGCATCTAAGGAAAGATGAACAGATAATGTTTCAGGACCAAACACTTTCATCAGTCTTGTAAAGGACATAGAACAAACAGTATAGCACAGGAACGGGCCCTTCAGCCCACAATATCTGTGCCAAACATGATGCCACCTTAAACTAATCTCATCTGCCTGCATGTTAACTATTTCTCTCCATTCCTGACACGTCCGTGTGCCTAACCAAAAATCCCTTAAATTCCACTATCATATTTGCTTTCACCACCACCCCTTACAGTGCATTACAGGCACCCACCACTCTCTGTATAAAACGCTTGCTCTACCAGTCTCCCTTAATCTTTGCTCCTCTCACCTTAAGGCCATGCACTATTGTCTTTGACACTTCCATTCTGGGGATAAAGTTCTGATTTTCTCTCATAATTCTATATTTATTCTATTTCCACAGATAAACTTAAGTCAGAATAATATAGGAGCTAGGGGGCTCCGTCCTGTATGGTGTGGCTGCCCACCCTTTTCACCCTTTTCTTTATTTTAGTGTTGTTTTTGGAGCCTATTCTTTTTTATGTGGGGGGTGAGGAGGGGGGGGGGGGAGGGGGAAACTACTTTTCCTGGTCCCTACCTGGTCGGAGAGGCAGTTTTTTACCGGGCTGCATCTTCGACTCGTCCTCGCGGCCTACCAGCGGGCCTGGAGCGGCGTTTCCTGAGGGGACCACCCAGAACCTCTGCTTCGGCAGCGGCGGAGCGCTGGAGCGCCATCGCGGGGCGGAGCGGGTGATACCTTGCCTGGGTCGCCGCGCTGGAACTCTGGTGAGCCGAGACCGCCGAGAGAAACATCGCGGAGCCGCGGGTCTGTTGAGCGGCCGGCTGCGGGCAGCGGCGCTGAACTTCAACATCGGGAGCCAGTGGGGGAGTTCCATTCAGCGCGGCCTTGTCGGCTTCGGAAGCCGCGGACTCCGGTAAGAGGCGGCCGTTCCAGGTGTCCCAAGCCGCTGAGAGGATTCTCCCAACACCGGGGCATCATCACCCGGCGAGAACGGCCTGGAACATCGGGCCTCCGTGAAGGCGACTATGGAGGCCTCTATAGGCCCGACTATGGGTGGACATGGGTTGGGGACTGGACATTGTGCCTTCCCTCATAATGGGAACCATTGTGGGGAGATGTTTTTTTAATGTTTAAATCACTCTATTACTGTCTGTATTCTTTATTTTATGTGCTGCATTGGCAAGAAACATTTCACTACACCAATTGGTGTATGTGACAAATAAACTAACCTTGAACCGTGAACCTATATATATTCAAAACAAAAACTGTTCAGACATTCTATGCCTATACATTTAGAAGTCTTGTACTAAGTAATGTTTGCACCTCTCTTTAAGCAAAGCAAAACACCATTGCCACTGGTGTGGCCCCCTGGGGTGATATCCCTTCCCTTATTGGAGAGATGTCCTGACCACACCCTGCCCCCCCATGTCCAGCAGCAGAAGGACCCTAGACTGTGGTCCTCCCCCACCGAGCATTGGCGTTGGCTGCACCAAGCTTCAGTGCGTCCCTCAGCACGTACTCCCGCAGTCTGCAGCGGACAAGTCGTCAACGTTCCCTGATGGACTGCTTGGAGGTCAACATAGTTCGGGCAGACCAAAGAGCACCTTGCATCATGTTGACGATCTTCCAGCAACACTTAATGTCTGTTTACAAATGTGTTCCTAGGAACAGCCCTCATACAGTTTACTCTATCAGGACTTCCCTCAGCCACTGGCACTGTCCTGACTCTGGTCTGAAGGAGGGTCTTGACCTGAAACATCACCCATTCCTCTCCAGAGATGCTGCCTATCCCACTGAGGTACTCCAGCATTCTGTGTCTATCTGACAGTTATACTATCTAACCCAAAATGTCAACTGCAGGTGTGACGGAATGATGTCCTGTTGGAACATTGCAAAGCCCCAAAGTAGATGTGGTCCTCGATTGCATGTTATCATATCGCCAACATGTTAAGAAAACCAAGGCAAAGGTCAACACCTGGAACAATGCCTTCGAAAAATTGGGAAACAGCAACTGGAAGTGAGCCAACAACAATCCACACTGCAGCCCAGGCGCTCTGTGTCTCAGTGGTAGAAGATGCAAGCCCCGTCTGGAGTCGCTCTAAACATGCACACAAGGTGGACTCAGTATTGAACACTGCCTGCAGGAAAGCCACAGGATGCCTGAAGCCGACAAAGGTTGAACACCTGCACGAGCTGGCTGGCATCGACAAACCATCTCGAAGACGTGATCGGGCAGTTGCAGTACCCCCGTCACCCCTTGCACAATAACCAACATGCCAAGACATGCCTGAAGAGTCGGAACAGCTTCATGGAACTAGAGCCAACTGTACAAGGCACCAAACCAAAGAACAGATGGCACCAGGACACCACCTGCCTTATACTACCTGGGAAGCCCTAACCGCCTCCACACTGGAGTGGGACGTTGTGGACTCAACCTGAAGAAGTGGGGCCTCTTGAACTCTGACAAATGCAACTGTGGAGAGGTGCTGACAATGGCCCACCTATTGACTTGTGGCGGAGAGGCATGTACTGCGGACGATCTCCGTAGAGGCACAGATGTGGCACCCGTCTGTGGCAAAGCGATGGCGGAACGTCGTCTGACATATGAGCGAACGAGCCTTCTAACCCATGCAGCAGTCTTCTGCAGTCTACTCTTCTGCAGCCACTCCAAAATCTCCACCTACTTCCTGTAATGGTGCAACCGGAACTGCACGCAGTATGTTAGTTTTATGTCGCAGACTAGGTTTGGGAAGGTGGGAGAGGGATGGTTATCATAGAGTCATAGGGTCTCACAGAGTGGAAGCATGCCCTTTGGCCCAACTTGCCCATGCTAATCAACATGTCTTATCTTCACTAGTCCCACCTGCTTGCATTGGGCCCACATCCCACTAACCATATAACCATATAACAATTACAGCACGGAAACAGGCCCTCTCGGCCCTTCCAGTCCGTGCCGACCATTTATTTTCCCCTAGTCCCATCTACCTGCACTCAGACCATACCCCTCCATTCCCTTCCCACCCATATACCTATCCACTTTACTTTTAAATGTTGCAATTGATCCTGCCTCCACCACTTCTGCTGGAAGATCATTCCACACAGTCACCACTCTCTGAGTAAAGAAGTTC
The DNA here is from genome assembly GCA_963514005.1 of Raja brachyura. Next base: position 2,559,294 of record OY740809.1, read on the forward strand.
CCCCTCATGTTACCCCTACACTTCTGTTCCTTAATTCTCATGTCATGCCCTCTTGTTTGAATCTTCCCTACCCTCAATGGGAAAAGCTTATCCATGTCAACTCTGTCTATCCCTTTCATCATTTTAAAGACCTCAATCAAGTCCCCCTTAACCTTCTGCACTCCAAAGAATAAAGACCCAACTTGTTCAACCTTTCTCTGTAACTTCGTTGATGGAACCCAGGCAACATTCTAGTAAACCTCCTCTGTACTCTCTCTGTTTTGTTGACATCCTTCCTATAATTAGGTGACCAAAATTGTGCACCATACTCCAGAATTGGTCTCACCAATGCCTTGTACAATTTTAACATTACTTCCCTACTCCTATATTCAATGTTCTGATTTATGAAGGCCAGCACACCAAAAGCTTTCTTTACCACCCTATCTACATGTGATTCCACCTTCTATGCACAGTTATTCCTAGATCCCCGTTCCACAGCATTCCTCAATCCCCTACCATTTACCATGTACGTCCTATTTTGATTTCTATGTTTCTATGTACGTCCTATTTTGATTTGTCCTGCCAAGATGTAGCACCTCACACTTATCAGCATTAAACTCCATCAGCCATCTTTCAGCCCACTCTTCCAAATGGCTCAAATCTCTCTGTAGACTTTGAAAATCTACTTCATTATCTACAATGCCACCTATCTTAGTATAATCTGCATACTTACTTATCCAATTTTCCACCCCATCATCCAGATCATTGATGTACATGACAAACAACAGTGGACCCAACACAGATCCCTGAGGCACCCCACTGGTCACCGGCTTCCAACCTGACAAACAGCCAGCCACCATTACTCTCTGGCATCTCCCATTCAGTCACTGTTGAATCCATCTTGCTACTCTGCCATTAACACCCAAAGATTGAACCTTCTTAACCAACCTTCCATGGGGAACCTTGTCAAAGGCTTTACTGAAATCCATATGGACAACATCCACTGCTTTACCCTCATCAATTTCCCTAGTAACCTCTTCAAAAAATTCAAGAAGGTTTGTCAAACATGACCTTCCAGGCACAAATCCATGTTGACTGTTCTTGATCAGACCCTGTTTATCCAGATGCTTATATATATTATCTCCAAGTATCCTTTCCATTAATTTGCCCACCACTGACGTCTATAATTGCTAGGTTTATTCTTTGAACCCTTTTTAAACAATGGAACAACATGCGCAGCACGCTAATCCTCCGGCACTATTCCCGTTTCTAATGACATTTGAAATATTTCTGTCATAGCCCCTGCTATTTCTACACTAACTTCCCTCAATACCCTAGGGAATATCCTGTCAGGACCTGGAGACTTATCCACTTTTATATTTTTCAAAAGTGTTAGTACTTCCTCCTCTTTGAATCGCATAGTTCCCATAGCTACTCTACTTTTTTCCCTCACCTCACAGAGTTCAATATCCTTCTCCTTGGTGAATACCGAAGAAAAGAAATTGTTCAATATCTCCCCCATCTCTTTTGGCTCTGCAGATAGCTGTCCATTCTGGCTCTCTAATGGTCCAATTTTATCCCTCGTTATCCTTTTGCTATTAATATAGCTGTAGAAACCCTTTGGATTTACTTTCACCTTTCTTGCCACAGCAACCTCATATCTTCTTTTAGCTTTTCTTATTTCTTTCTTAAGATTCCTTTTACATTCTTTATGCTCATCTAGCACCTCATTTACTCCATGTCACCTATAATTATTGTAGATATCTCTCTTTTTTCTAAACAAGTGTCCAATTTCCCTTTAAAACCATGGCTCTTTCCGATTTTTACTATTTCCTTTCAACCGAACAGGGACATAAATATTCTGTACTCTTACAATTTCCCCTTTAAATGTCCTCCATTTCTCTTCTACATCCTTCCCATAAAACAAAATGTCATAATTCACTCCTTTTAAATCATTACGCATTCCCTCAAAGTTAGCCTTTCTCCAATCAAAATTCTCAACCCTAGGTCCAGTTCTGACTCTCTCCATAATTATATTGAAACTAATGGTAGTGTGATCACTGGTCCCGAAGTGCTCACCAACGCATACCTCCGTCACCTGACCTGCCTCATTTCCTAACAGTAGGTCCAGCACTGCCCCTTCTCTGGTCAATACCTCTATGTATTGCTGCAAAAAGCTATCCTGCACACATTTAACAAACTCGACAATCCAGCCCATTTACAGAATGTGTTTCCCAGTCTATTTTTGGAAAATTGAAATCTCCTACAATCACTACCTTGTACTTACTACTAATATCGGCTATCTCCTTACATATTAGCTCTTCCAATTCTCGCTCCCCATTTGGCGGTCTATAATACACCCCTAAAAGTGTTGCTACACTGTTCCCACTTCTCAGTTCCACCCAAATAGCCTCCCTAGACGAGCCCTCTAATCTATCCTGCCAAAGCACTGCTGTAATATCTTCTCTGACAAGCAATGCAGCCCCTCCACCTCTGGTCCCTCCAATTCTATCACACCTGAAGCAACAAAATCCTGGAATATTTAGTTTCCAATCACAAACCTCCCACAACCATGTTTCACTGATTGCCACAACATCATATTTCCAAGTGTCAATCCAGGCTCTAATTCCATCCACCTTTCTTACAATGCTCCTAGCATTAAAATATACACATTTCAGAAACCCACCATCCCTTATTCTCTATTTATTATCTTTTTCCTCTTTCTCGCCTATATTTTGGGTCCGAGTGCTTCCCTTCACTGCCTCTTGCCCCTCACCCTGTCCCCTAGCCCCCTCTACCCGAGTCCATCCCCCCCAGCCTTTCTAGTTTAAAGTCTCCTTTGCAAATCTCCCCGCCAGGATATTGGTTCCCCTCGGGTTCAAGTGCAACCATCCTTTTTATACAGATCATGCCTTCCCCAAAAGAGGTCCCAGTGATCAAGAAACTTGAATCCCTGCCCACTGCACCAGTCCCTCAGCCACGCATTTATCCTCCACCTCATTCCATTTCTACTCTCACTGTCACACGGCACAGGCAGTAATCCTGAAATTGTTACTCTTTTGGTCCTTCTCCTTAATTTTCCCCCCAACTCCCTAAATTCTCCTTTCAGGACCTCCTCTCTTTTTCTGCCTATGTCATTGGTACCAATGTGTACCACAACATCAGGCTCCTCTCCCTCCCTTTTCAGAATCTTTTCGACACGTTCCGACACATCCGAGACCCTGGCACCAGGGAGGCAAACTACCATCCGGGTCTCCCGACTGCGTCCACAGAATCGCCAATCTGACCCCCTAACTATGGAGTCCCCTATTACAATTGCCCTCCTCTTTTTGCTACCCTTCTGAGCATCAGGGCCGTTCTCTGTGCCGGAGGTTTACACTAAACCTGTAAATCTGCCCTATCCATTCTAAAGCTGTCCTATCCATAGTTGATTAGAACAAAAAGAATATATCTGATGGAGTAAGACCAAACAAGTTCATAGTGGCAGTTTCCTTGCCGATGTAATATGCGGCTTATAAAGCAGCATTGGATCATGCCCAGCAGACCAGACTACACAAATACAAGGTAAAAAGCTGAGCCACAATGAGGATGGGCAGAAATGATCATTTGTGAAGCAGACGCAAGGACTATTTCAGAGTGTGATCAGCCCATGTACACTTGGCTTGTCCAACATAGACGGGACCATATTGTGAACTATGAATGCAGCACACTAGATTGGAAGAAGCATGTGTGAAGATGTCTGGGGCTGATGGCCACGTTCTCAAGATCTGTAAGGACCGACTGTCAGGAGGTTTTACGGACACCTTCACCTTCTCATTACTAAGGGGAATAGATAGGGTGAACGTGCAGAGTCTGTTACCCAGAGAATGGGAATCAAGAGCAAGAGGACATAAGTTTAATGGCAGAGGGGAAAGATTAAATAGGAACTTGAACTGAACCTTTTCAGACAGAGGAGGTAGTTGAGGAAGGAACTATCACAACATTTAAAAGGCATTAGGCCAAGTACATGGATAGGGAAGGAATAGGGAGATGTGGGTCAAATGCGGGCAGGTGGAATTAGTGTCGGTGGGGCAACTTGGTTGGCATGGATGAGTTGGGCCAAAGGGCCTGTTTCCATGCTGTCTGTCTCTCTGACTCGGGTCTGAGGTTCCCATCTACTTTCAATGGGCATCAATAATAGCGGTGTCCAAGAAGAGTACGGTGACATGCCTCCATGACCACTGACCGTCCATGCTGATGAAATACTTTCAGATATTGGTCAGGCCCATCTTCATCCCAACAACCATCAGGCTTTTGTAAACTGCAAACACTAACTAGACTATGAACTATTAATTACCTTGACTGGATGAATGGCTTTGGGCTTTTTGCACTATTGTCAGGGTTTTAAATTTATTGATTTTTGTGTTTATTATGGGGACTTGGAGGAGCAGCTGAGTTCAGTCCACAGAGATGAGCCTGAGTTTTGGATTGTTTGCCACTTTAGTTCCAAATCTGACCATTCTGTCACATCCTGCAATGTTACAATGAGGGCCAATATGAACTTGAAGAACACCTCATTTTGTATCTGGACAAGTCTTCACCTGCAGACTCGATGGCAATTTCCCCAACATGAGATAAGTTGCTCATTCTGTCTGTCTGTATCAGAGCCGGCTATATCTGGCTCACAATATTTTGCCTCAGTGTTTCGTTTCCACTTCATATAGCCAGGCCCACTGGGTATATCCCACAGCCTTACTATGATCAACATATTGCACAGACAAAGAAGCATATAGTGATGGTAACTGCCCTCATTAACTCACCTGGACTCACCGTATGGCATATTTCTGTTTGATTACTGCCATAGGAGTTGATATTGAAGTGGAAGGTAGACATCTCATAATGTGTAATGTATTCAGGTCTGGCTTGTTATTATTCAAGTGTATAAACTCAGTATTAATGCAAAGGAAAGAAAGTTGACGGAGAAAGAAATTGCTTTATTGCAGCGGATGATGAAGGTTCGTTGGTGCAGCGGTAGAGCTACTGCCTTGCAGCACCAGAAATCCAGGTTTGATCCTGACTACGGGTGTTGTCTGTACGGAGTTTGTGCATTCTCCACATGACGTGCGTGGGTTTTCTCCGGGATCTCTGGTTTCCTTCCACACTTCAAAGGCGTACAGGTTTGTAGGCTAATTGGCTTGGTGTATGTGAAAATTGATCCCAGTGTGTGTAGAATCGTGTAAGTGTGAGGAGATCACTGGCTGGCACAGACTCAGTGGGGCAAAGGGCCTGTTTCCGTGCTGTTTCTCTAAATTAAACTAAACTAAACGAAATAAATATTTATTATACGAGAGCCAATAGAGATCAGTAAGTTCAACAAAGAGAAGTGAAAACTATTTTTGATAAATAAGTAGCAAGAAAACACTCATATTTCTTGGAACTGGAATTGTGTCTGAGAAGGTTATTTATTTCCCCACACGGAGATTATGACGGGGTGAGTGAAGAGGCTGACATTTGTTTTAGCTACATGTGCCAAATGCACTCTCCTTTGTTCTTGCTGTTCCATTGAAGTCAAAAGATGTGGATAACTTTCATCCAAACCATGACAAGCAGATTCCCAGAGCGTTTGTCGGCACTGGGCCTGTACTCGTTGGAGTTTCGAAGAATGAGGGACGACCTCATAAAACTGTGCCGAATAGTGAACGACCTGGATAGAGTGGATGTTTCCAATAGTGGGAGAGTCTAGGACTAGAGGTCATAGCCTCAGAATTAAAGGGTGTTCCTTTAGGAAGGAGATGAGGAGGAATTTCTTTAGTCAGAGGGTGGTGAATCTGGGGAATTATTTGTCACAGAAGACCTTAGAGGCCGTCGATGGATGATTTTAAGGCAGAGATAGATAGATTCTAGATTAATATGGGTGTCAGGTGTTATGGGGAGAAGGCAGGGGTTAGGTGTGAGAGATAGATCAGCCATGATTAAATTACAGAGTAGACTTGATGGGCCAAATGGCCTAATTCTACTCCTATCACTTATGACCTTATGACCTTATGACCGTATGAATATTCACCTGGCTCTAAGATTAACTGCTGCCAATACAAACTACAATCTCTCTCTCGCTCTCTACATGTGTAGCTCCACAAAATATTTCATATCCTTAGACTAAGCTTATTTGTGTAACCAACAACCCAATCTCCAGATAACCATCTCATTTTGTGAACCTAACGAAAACAGCATTAAATTCTTACTATCCAATATTCGATGAGGAAAAGAATGTCTTCTAATCCCCGGTCTTACTTGAAGCCCTTTGAACCTGTGTCTTCTGGCACACACGTGACGTCCAAGATAAATAGATCGCCTAATGTTATATAATGATGCCTTGCCTCTCAATATTCCAAAGGTTTCGAGCATCATTCTGCTACCTATACCCAATCTCGCAGAAAAATAGACACAAAATGTTCGTGTAGCTCAGCGGCTCAGGCAGCATCTCTGGAGAAAAGGAATAGGTGATGTCTCGGGTTGAGATCCCACATGCTATCCTCTAATATTCAAATAAAAAAAATCAGCTGTGCCTATGGTTTTTCATAACGTTTAACCAGGCCACTCATCTCTGATGCACTCCCACTGCACCCGTGTAGCCATGGATAAACTACACCTCAAGCATGAGTAGGAAGGAACTGCAGATGCTCGTTTACACGGAAGACAGACATATTTTGCTTGGCAGCTAACAACCCAGTGGTGTGAATATAAATTGGGAGATGTTGTTCATTGGTTCATAAGGCCATAAAGTATGTTAGCATTCATAGCAAATGGATTTGAGTATAGGAGCGGGGAGGTTCTACTGCAGTTGTTCAGGGCCTTGGTGAGACCACACCTGGAGTATTGCGTACAGTTTTGGTCTCCTAATTTGAGGAAAGACATCCTTGCCATAGAGGGAGTACAGAGAAGATTCACCAGACTGATTCCTGGGATGTCAGGACTTTCATATGAAGGAAGACTGGAGAGACTTGGCTTGTACTCACTAGAATTTAGAAGATTGAGGGGGGATCTTATAGAAACTTACAAAATTCTTAAGAGGTTGGACAGGCTAGATGCAGGAAGATTGTTCCCGATGTTGGGGAAATCCAGAACAAGGGGTCAGTGTTTAAGGATAAGGGGGAAGTATTTTAGGACTGAGATGATATTTTTTTCTTTTTCACACAGAGAGTGGTGAGTCTGTGGAATTCTCTGCCACAGAAAGTAGTTGAGGTCAGTTCATTGGCTATATTTAAGAGGGAGTTAGATATGGCCCTTGTGGCTAGAGGGATCAGAGGGTATGGAGAGAAGGCAGGTACAGGATACCGAGTTGGATGATCAGCCATGATCACATTGAATGGCAGTGCAGGCTCGAAGGGCCAATTTTCTATGTTTCTATAAGTGATAGGAGCAGAATAGCTCATTCAGCCCATCAAGTCATGGCTGATCTATCTCTCCCTCCTAACCCCTTTCACCTGCTTCACCCCATAACCCCTGACACCCGTATTAATCATGAACCTGTCAATCTCTGCCTGAAAAACAGCCATTGACTTGGCCCCACAACCGTCTATGGCAATAACTTCCTCAGATTTGCCGGTGTTCATGGGCACGTGACAGAGGATAGATGAGGGAAAAGAAAGAATGGGATTGATATGTTTGCTCTGAACACCATCATCGAGTCAATGGGCCTCATGGCTGTCTCTGTGTAAGGCACCCCCCCCCCACCCCGCACACCCCCCCTACCCCCCTCCCCCTTCCCCCGTCACACCTCCTTCCCCCTTCCCCCCACAAACCTCCCCCCCCCCCACACACCCACACCCCCCTTTAACCCACCCCCTCCCCCAATTGCACTTACCTAAACCCAAATCTTACAATCAGAATAACAATATACAGTATATTATTTCCAATTCCATTTCTCAATCTCAGTTGTAGAAAAATAATTGCCTTTTAACATTTGCAGGATTTTGCAGTTAGTGTACAAGGAATGGGTTTTATTGTTCAGCTCCTTGACATCTACAGTGGCTGTAGAATAATATGCAGTAATCCAACCCATTAATCAAAACAATGCATCTTAGGCAATTTTCAAACAACAGTGAGAATCTTCGGCTAATTTATTTGAGTTAGTTTAGAGATACAGCGGGGAACAGGCCTTTTGGCCCATCGAGTGCATGCTGACCAGTGATTCCCCTCATTAACACTACCCCTCACGCAGGTCATGGGGAGAATGTACAAACAGCACCCGTAGTCAGGATTAAACCCGGGTCTCTGGTGCTGTAAGGCAGCAACTCTACCACTGCGCCACCGTGCCGCACAACCTATAAACCTATCATCAAATATTAGAATCCTCAGTAAGCTACCAGAGTCCAATGTATGACTAAAATATGCTGCATAAATTAGATTTAAACCTTCTACTACAAAATTAAATAAGAATGAGAAAGATGGCATCAAGAGTGAAATGAAAGACAGAAAATGCAGTCAAAAATCTTCTGTTGGTTTCAACGTTTCATGAAATGAGTCTCCACAATTGACTTTATGGTGTTTCACGCAGTTAAGTATTCACTTAGTTTTGAATGCAACAGCCTGATCTTTTGTAATATCTGCAGTTGGCAATCATTGGGCAAGTGTCATAACTTAAACCATTGCTCAACTAAGAAACAGGCTGGAGACACAAAAGATGGAGGAATCTTGAGCAAAAAGCAATAGCTGGATGAACTCAGGGCTCAGGGTGCCAGGCAGCATATGTGGTGGGGAATGGGCAAACAAGTTAATTCAATGAGTCAATGATCTTCCATTGGCACATGTACCAGGTAGAGTGAACTTCTTTGTTATGGCACATAATGTGGTCAAATTGTACAGCACACTTCATCTAGTCAGTACACAGACGCCACATTCCTGGCACAGTACATGTTTATCTTCTCGCAGCAGTGAACCAGGTCTGGGTCCCCTCCGCTGGGTCCCTCCTTGTTCTCGACGCACTCCCCCCCCCCACCCTGGGCTCTTTAGTCTCAAGAAGTATCCTGATCTGAAACATCATCTGTCCATTTCCCTCCTCAGATGCTGCCTGACCCATTGAGTTTCTCCAACAGTTTGTTTTAAGAAATAGACTGCGGTCTGAAATTGGTCATTTTAGATTTATCCCACTTTATTTGGAGAGGAGGTACCGATAGGCATGTTGTGTTTTGTTGATTAATTATTCGATCTGCAGCTGTAGGGGTCAGCTTGATTTGAAGTGCAGTTTAGTCCAGAGCTTGTTTACAGGATGTGTAGGAAAGAACTGCAGATGCTGGTTTAAATCGAGATAGATACAAAATGCTGGAGTAACTCCACGGGACAGGTAGTATCTCTGGAAAGAAGGAATGGGTGACATTTCGAGTTGTGCTTGACATTGAGTTGTCATGCTTGCAAAATGGTGGGACATTTTCGCAGGAATTGTCCCAGAACGCGGGCTGCCAGTTCTAACATGGTGGCTCGGGAAGGCAATGCTCCCTCAACCCCACCCCCATGTCCCATACCTGTTGCCGGTGAAGTGCGTGGAGCGGATGAGATGGGAGGAAAGCTAGGAAAAAGGAGAAGCAACTCCGAGCGGGACCCTTGACGGTAGATAAACCCGCGCTCGCCTCCGAGCCATCGCCTGGCTTAGAGGATGACAAGGGGCAGCCTGAAGGAGGAGACTTGAGTGCGGGGGTGGGTCCCAGCCTGTGCTCCCCATTGAGACTATATGCCCAGATGAGGGGTGTGCTGCCCCACAGGCTGAGGGAGCAGGGGAGACTCCGGGAATATCGGCTCCTGAGGGCCACGGTGAGGTGATTCCCCTGGTGGTGGAGATCAGGGACTCTTTGGGTGATGGTGCTGGGCCGGGTACCTTGGGTGCGGAGGAGGGCAGGGTATGTTCAGATTGTGTCCTCCGGTTGGACTCCAGACAAGTCCGTTCACTGCCAGCCCCGGAGATTTCCTTTGACTTCATTGTCCCCAATGCGGTTACAGAATGTAGTGGGAGCGTGCGGGAGACTGGTCATTCACCAGGCAGTTTGTCACAGTCGGAGGTACCGGTACCTGCCCCCGTCACTGATCCTGGGGGCGGGATGGTGACGGAGGAGGGATCGTGTGATGTGGCCAGCATGCCCACCTCACAGGGAGGGGTGAGCAAGGCGGCTGAGAGTAGGAACTGTCTGGACTCAGACTCGGACGGGGAGGAAGGTGACAGCGAGTCAGTAGTGAGTTGACGGACTGTCCTACCTGAGGCCCCATGTCTCGACTTGTTGAGGTCTGGGAAAACCGGCAGTTCTTGAAGGATTCCAGAGGGAGTCGGAATAAGGCGGGGTTGGCTGCTGACCACTGGTCGGACTTGGCCGGACCCATCTTTCTAGCCGGAGATCCTCAAGGTGCAGGACATTGTACCAGGCCGGTTGCTGTATCTGGCCGTGCGCCTGGATGGCGGCCTTTACACTTTATCAATATGTACGCCCACAAGATCGGCACAATGCAGACGCGCCTAACCCGGGAGGTGATCATTTTGTTGAGCACCATCGACCGTGGAGAGTGCGTTTTCCTTGGGGGAGATTTTAATTGTACCCTCGAGGCGAGAGATCGCTCTGGCGTTCAGCGTGATCCAGCAGCATTGAAGACATTAAGGAAGCTGGTAGACTCTTTGGGGTTGTCAATGCGTGGCGGAATTTCCATCCTGACTCCAGTGCCTTCTTGTACAGGTTTGAGGATGGTGGTACCTGTATTGACCACGTGTACGTTTCCAAGGCCTATGTGTCTTGTGTCTCGGCGGCCTGCATGCGCCGGTGCTGTGCTCGGACCCCTGCCTGGTGTGAGGGGACTTTATCCCAGCGCGCACACGGGCAGGGTCCGTGTACTGGCATTTTAACAACCAGCTGCTTGAGGATCGCTGATTCGGGGAGTCGTTCAGGAAGTTCTGGGTGAAGTGGAGAGAGAAGCAGGGGTGTTTCCTTTCCCTAAGGCAGGAGTCCAAGATCGGACGGCTTGGGAGAGAGTTGCACAGATTTTAAACTATTTGATAACAAATAAACTACGGTAAACTAGGAATATTTATTTGTTTTGACTGTACCATGGCAAAATCATTATCATGACCACTACATTACACAACAGTTGATCATCTGTTTGTGGGGAGAACTTTGGCATCATTATACATGTATTAAGCTATTATATTCAAATTAAATCCAGTCCCCTTGGATTAGAATTATCATAACAATTATGTTAAGTTTAACCATGCTGGAGCACAGAACATGGAAAAGTTTCGTTTAGTTTACCTTAGTTTAACGATTCAGTGATTCAATGACACTGTTGTCACATGTATCTAGGTACAGTGAAATTCCTTGTTATTGCACGCAATACACAATGTATGTAAAGAGTCACCACATATCTGGCGCTGACAAAGTTGCAAAGTACTCATTCGAGTCCTGATAGTCAATGAAGTTCGATAAAGTCCGAATAAAGAAAGTTCAAAGGTCTCCAATGAGGTAGATGGGAGGTAGACACAAAATGCTGGAGAAACTTAGTGGGTGAAGCAGTATCTATGGAGAGAAGGAATTGGCGACATTTCCGGTCAAGACCCGAAACGTCGGCAATTCCTTCCCTCCATAGATGCAGCCTCACCTGCTGAATTTCTCCAGCATTTTGTGTCTACCTTCGATTTTACCAGCATCTGCAGTTCTTTCTTAAACAACAATGAGATAGATGGGATGTCAGGACTGCACTCAAGCTGATGAGAGAGCCATGAAGTTGCCTGAAAACAGCTGGTAAGCAACTGTCCCAGAATCTGGAGGCGTGCGTTGCCAAACTTCTCTATTGCTTGCCTTATGGGACAGGGGAGAAGAGGCAGTGGCCAGAGGCATGTAGTAATCTTTCAAGAATCACTGGAGTCAGGAGTGGTCCCAGAGGGCTGGAAAATTGCAAATGTTACTCCGCTGGTTAAGAAGGGAGCGAGGCAAACATGGGGAAACATTGGCGGTTAGCACGACTTCAGTGGTTGGTAAGGTTTTAGAGTCCATTATTAATGATGAGGTTTCCTAGTACATGTAAGCACATGATAAAATAGACCAAAGTCAGCATGGTTTTGTGAAGGGGCGATCTTGCCTGACAAACCTGTTGGAATTCTTTGAAGAAGTAAATAGCAGGACAGACAAAGAAGAGTCAGTAGATGTTACTTACATAGACTTTCAAAAGGCCTTTGATAAGGTGCCACGTGTGAGGCTGCTAAGGAATATGAGAGCCCACAGTGTCAAAAGGCAGATACTAGCATGGATAACAGGTCGGCTGGAAGGCAGAAGACAAAGAGTGCCAATAAAGGCGTATTTTTCTGGTTGGCTGCCAGTGACTAGTGGAGTGCCGCAGGGGTCGGTGCTGGGGCCACTACTCTTCACGTTGTATATTAATAATTTGGATGAGGGGATTGAAGGCTTTGTGGCCATGTCTGCAGATTACAAGAAAATAGTAAGATTAAATGAGAACTTACCAGTTTGAAGTTTGATCTTTATTTTATGAGGAGTTGCGATGAGTAAATACGTGAAGAACCCCGTACAGCCGTTGGTGCGTCAATCTTCAAAGCAGCGGAGTGAAATCACAGGTAACAATGACTGAAGTATAATGGTAAGATAACAAAGACTAGAACTACCAAATGAGATCTATGAGGGTCGGGAGCGGAGGGCACGCAGTCCCTTGTCGCAACTCCTCATAAAATAAAGATCAAACTTCAAACTGGTTAGCTCTTGTTTAACCATATAACCATATAACAATTACAGCACGGAAACAGGCCTTCTCGGCCCTTCCAGTCCGTGCCGACCATTTATTTTCCCCTAGTCCCATCTACCTGCACTCAGACCATACCCCTCCATTCCCTTTCCATCCATATACCTATCCACTTTACTTTTAAATGTTAAAATCGACCCTGCCTCCACCACTTCTGCTGGAAGATCATTCCACACAGCCACCACTCTCTGAGTAAAGAAGTTCCCCCTCATGTTACCCCTAAACTTCTGTCCCTTAATTCTCATGTCATGCCCTCTTGCTTGAATCTTCCCCACCCTCAATGGGAAAAGCTTATCCACGTCAACTCTGTCTATCCCTTTCATCATAGTTTAATCTTACTATTTTACTTCAGTCACGTGAGTGACTATGTGAAGACTTCAAAGCACTGTGATTTCATGTGATTTCACTGTGATTTCATCCGGCGTTCACACTGCATCGATTGACTCAAAAGTCGTTAACAATCAATAATGCATCAATAATAACATTTGTTAAATGAATACCAGTTTATTTACAAGCAAAACTATAACAATCCCCTCTAACTAAGGGGGAAACTATAACAGAACTCAAAACAGAATCAGCAAACACCCCCAGCCTTGAAATCCGCTTGTGATAAAACCTTTGAAAGGTCAGCTCACTGGACCATCCTGCGGCCGCGAGGATATGGTTTATAGGCACGTCCATCGCCCTTGCCGTGGAAGTTGATGCCACCCTGGTGGAATGAGATTTGAATTTATCAGTATAAATCCCAGCACTTCCCAGAACCTGCTTTAGCCACCTTGAAATTGTTTGCACCGACACCTTACTGTGTGTTTTTTTGTGGCTAATACATAATGCCGACTCTGTTCCTCGTAAGACTCTGGTAACCTCAATGTAATGAGACAAATGTGATACTACACACAGGCGAGCATCTGTGGGGTATGCTGAAAACACAACCTTACATCCTGTCATGCCTATGATTTAAGCAAATCATAGACATAAAATATAATGGCATCTGCCGATACCTGCATTCTGTCTAGCCGTAGCTTTTGCAATGTCTGCACACATTGGGCTGATACCAACGCCATAAGCATGACCACCTTCATGGTTAGTTTGGCTAGAGATAGGCTTGCAACAGGAGCCCATTGGCGAAGAAGCATAATGTAAATAAGAAGACAAAGCACTCCTGGCTGTATTGATCGCACTACAACTTAATTTTTGATCAAAATAAAGAATGGACAAAAACTCCAATACATCTGTGATCTCTGCAGTTTGATATGAGATATTCTGCTGTAGACAGAATTCCTCCTACTCCCTTATCGAGGTGATGTACTGCTTCTGAGTACTATCCCTGCAGGCCGACGTGAGAACATCCACAGTACGATCAGACAGTCCTCTCCCCAGGTATGGCCTCCTTAAAATCTGCAAATTAACAGATCAATTCGATCATGTAAAGGATGTTGATCCCCAGTTACTGGATTTACCAGTAGCTTTTTATCTTTGGGAATAATCATGTGAGGCTGACTAGCCATTTGCAATACGAGAGGGAACCATGCTTGTGTAGGCCAATCTGGCACTGCCAATACTCCTGAAGCAGAGTCCTGCTTGATCTTTTGCAAGCATCTACTGATGAGACAGAATGGGGGAAATGCATAAACAAACATTCCACCCCAATACAGTGAGAAAGCATCCACCGCTGCTGCACCAGGATCTGGTTCCCATGAAACATATCTGGGCAACTGATGGTTTAGTCTAGATGCAAACAAGTCAATATCTGGCATTCCATACTGAACAACCACTTGATTAAATATGTCCTGATTTAACATCCATTCTATGTTATCATTGAACTGGCGTGACCTAGTGTCAACTACAGTGTTGAACCTACCTGGCAAATATATTGCTAAAAGCCAGATATTTTGGTCAATGCACCAGCTCCAGATCTGATTAGCCAGTCTATCACAAGACTGTGACTTGTTTCCACCCATGTGGTTGACATATGCCACTGCTGTAGTGTTGTCAATCTGAACCTGCACATCCAAGTCCCTCCTGGTAGAGCAATAAGCTTTAAGCCCATACCAGGTTCCCAACAACTCCAAATAATTAATCCCTCTTAATTGAAAAAGGGATGTCTCATCAGTATTCCATCTGCCTCCACAACTGGAAGACATATCTGTTGCACCCCAATCCAGCGCACTTACATCAGTCTGTAATATAATGGAAGGGTGTTCCACCAAAACCTTCCTAGAACTTTTTGAAACATTTACAATCCACCATTGAATGTCGGAAATTACCCCAGCTGACAATTGCATAGGCCTGTCAAAGTGGCCCACTTGTATTCTCAGTGCCTGTTCTTTTGATCATTGTAAATGTTGATAATGCAGAGGACCATACTGCACAGCTGGAAAAGCAGCCACCAATTTACTAATTAAACTGGCTACTTGTCTAATTGAAGGCCGTTGTTCTCTAAGGAGATTAAAACAGTCCTCAATTAACTGTTGCAATTTGTCCCTTGGCAAAGTTACCAACATGTGATTTGAATTGATGGTAAATCCCAAATAATCAATGATTTGAACTGGTGATAATTTGGATTTATCTGGATGAATGACGAACCCTAATTGTTCAAAAGTGAATTTAACAATTGAAACAGATGACTCAGCTTCAGCATGAATCTTTCCAACAATTAAAATATATTCTAAAGAGGCCATTACCACATGCCCTTGAGCTCTGAGTAATGCTAGAACAGGTTTTAACAATTTAGGAAATAATCTAGGAGCTGACATTAATCCATTAGGCAATGCTTTGAATTGTCACAACTGAGTCATCCAGATACATTTCAAATACCTCCTATCATCACCATGAAAAGACACTGAATAATATGCATCCTTTAAATCAATACCCTATAACACCCTTTGGAAACAAGATGTTTGGCCGTGGAAAAAGTTTCCATTTTCAATGCCTATAACAAACAAATGTGTTCAAACTCGTCAAATCCAGGATAATTCTACATCCCCCAGTCTTTTTAGACCTCAGAAAAATACTTGACACAAACTGACGACTTTGATAAACTGACTTCTCAATCACCCCTTTCTTGTGTAATGTGTTAATTTCTGCTTGTATGAGCACATTTTCTTCTTCTGAAAATATAATTTTTCGACTTGGAACATGTTGATTAGATGGACTCTCATTAGAATAAAATTCAATTTTTACTCCTTCTATACTGTTAAGTATATTCAGGATGTCATTCAGGATGTCAACAAAATAGAGAGAGTACAGAGGAGATTTACTAGAATGTTGCCTGGGTTCCAGCAACTAAGTTACAGAGAAAGGTTGAACAAGTTAGGTCTTTATTCTTTGGAATGCAGAAGGTTAAGGGGGGACTTGATTGAGGTCTTTAAAATGATGAAAGGGATAGACAGAGTTGATGTGGATAAACTTTTCCCATTGAGGGTAGGGAAGATTCAAACAAGAGGGCATGACATGAGAATTAAGGGACAGACGTTTAGGGGTAACATGAGGGGGAACTTCTTTACTCAGAGAGTGGTGGCTGTGTGGAATGAGCTTCCAGCAGAAGTGGTGGAGGCAGGATTGATTTTAACATTTAAAAGTGGATAGGTATATGGATGGGAAGGGAATGGAGGGGTATGGTCTGAGTGCAGGTAGATGGGACTAGGGGAAAATAATGGTCGGCACGGACTGGAAGGGCCGAGAGGGCTTGTTTCCGTGCTGTAATTGTTATATGGTTATATGGTTATAAATGAATCTGATGTTAACTCCTGCCATTGTTTAAGAAACAAATGCAATCTTCCCCCAATTTGAACATCTATCTCTTGAAGAAGCATTTTCGTCACCTGCACATGTCCTTGCAGAGCTTGTTGACCCCGGCCCCTTGTAGGAAAAGGCATCCTTCCCTTCACAACAGTGGCAGCCTGCCAGTTCCAATAATGCAGACCTGAATGGCTGGTTCCTTCCCCTGCATCCGAACTGGTACCCCACCGATAAGGAAAAATCTTCTTCCCCTGTTTGCCACCCGGCTTAATGAGGCGCATCGTTTTTGCATTCTCATGGCATTCTTTAACTTGCTTAGCGAGATCTACTCCAAATAACAGATTTGGTGGTTGTATGCTGGGCGGCTTGCACAAAGCCGACAGATTGGGATTTATAACTGGCCTTATAGCACTTCTTCTGATGTTATTTATCTCGAAAAAAGCACTACAGAGGAGTCCCAGTGCATCCTGATGGGCGTCAGACATATGCCCTGTATCCACTATCTTGGCAAATGCCGTCAGCCCTGCTGAAAGTAATTTGAGCACCTTCTGACATTTCATTTCCTGAGCCCTGGCTGACACCCCCAACTGTGTCCACATCTGACGGTTGACCATCGGCACCTTGAGTAAGCCACAATTTATTGGGGCTTCATATTTTGTAGCCACCTCATCCATGGCCAATTCCTGTAGTTGGTGAGAGAGCATGTACTGTACTGCTAAAGCCAACTCTTCCCCTATCGGCTCTCCTGCCTCTCTGCAAACGTTTCCGCAATGTTAGGGATAATTTCCACCTGAACTCCCTTATTGCTCTCTCCCACCACTGATTCGGTGTCAGCAAACTGTACCAGTTGAATTTCCTCCTCATAGGTAGGAAGTTGGTCCCTGTCGAGCATTCTCTGCAATAGAATCTCGACTTGGGAGAGTCGTGAGCAAACGGCCTCTCCTGTAGAGGCTACAGCCTCCAGGCCCAACTCTGGGTCCACGGGCCTAACTGACTTCCCAGTGGCTTTACGCCCTACTGGCATGTCTACGCTGCTCACAGGCAGTGGGTCTGCTCTCGCTAGCTCTATAGCTGGCATCGGACTAGGTGTGCTAGACGGGCCTCCACTCACAATACTCTCTTGGTCATCAACCTTTTTCGCTCCGGAGCGCCTCGCCGTCACCTTTTTCACCTTCTGCAACATCACTAACGGAGCAACGCCAACCGCTGTTACAGAAAATTAATCACTGAAAAAAGTTTAAAACTTACCTTCCGTTTTAAACTTACCGCTTGGAGGAGCTCTGCTGCTCCAACCGGCCGACCACACCAATGCGTCTGACATAACGACGCACCAACGGCTGCACGGGGTTCTTCTCGTAGTCACTCATGTGACTCCGAAGTAAAATAGGTGGAGGGGCAGGTATGTAGAGAAAGCAAGGACTCTGCAGAAGGACTTGGACAGGTTGGGAGATACAGTGCGGCAAAGTGTGCAGTCATGCACTTTGATAGTAAGAAATAAAGGCGTAGACTATTTTCTAAATTGGGAGGGGATTCAGAAATTAGAGGTGCAAAGGGACTTGGGATTGCTGGTGCAGGATTCCCAAAAGGTTCATTTACAGGTTAAATTGGTAAAAATGAAGGCAAATGCAATGTTAGCATTCGATTCAAGAGGATTAGAATATAAAAGCAGGAATGTCATTCTGAGGCTCTATTAAGGCGCTGGTCAGACTGCATTTGGAGTATTGTGATCAATATTAGACTCCATGTCTGAGGAAGGGTGTGCTGGTGCTGGAGAGGGTCCAGAGGAGATGTACAAGAATGATTGATTGCGATGATTGGGTTAACTTACGATAAGTGCTTGAAGGCTCTGGGTCTGTACACGCTGGAGTTTAGAAGGTTGAGGGGGGACCTAATTGAAACTTACCGAATAGTGAAAGGCTTGGAGAGTGGATGTGGAGAGGATGTTTCCACTAGTGGGAGAGTCTAGAACCAGAGGGCACAGCCTTAGAATAAAAGGACACATTTTTAGAAAGGTGAAATTTCTTTAGCCAGAGGGTGGTGAACAGGGAGCGTTTTTCAAAGTGGGAGTGCTGAGCGATCACTGATCACTGGCCTCATGTATGCGTGCGTGTGTGTGTGTGTGTGTGTGTGTGTGTGTGTGTGTGTGTGTGTGTGTGTGTGTGTGTGTGTGTGTGTGTGTGTGTGTGTGTGTGTGTGTGTGTGTGTGTGTGTGTGTGTGTGTGTGTGTGTGTGTGTGTGATGCTCCATCCTCACCCAACTTCCCGTGTGCGTATTCGCAGCCAACAAGTGCATATCCAGCCTTCGCCGCCCCTCGGCCGCGGGGGTCGCCAGACGTCTCACCTGGCCGACAAGGAGGTCTGGCGCCGGCACTGTGTCTGGAGCTGTGGACAGATGTCTGGCGTCGAGAGTGTGGCTGGCATTGGGGATCCCAGTCTGGGATAGAGAGGAGAGGCGGTTGGGAGCTCTCAGGGGAGGTTGAGGATCGTTCCCGATCTAGAGGACAGGTCTCTTGGTGATTGGGCATGTTGGTGACCGGGGCTCTGGCTCTGGGACACGGGTGGCAGGATGCTCCATACCTGAAGGACAGCGGTCTGGGACAATGTCCGGGGTAGCGATAACGGCAAAGCTGCGAGTGACTGGGAACGTGAAGCAATCATGTACAATAAACATTAAACACCAAACAGTGGCCTCTCCAGCCCGAGGGCAACCGGATCACTAATGATTGCATCGATACCTTGCTCTTTGCCAATTTATAAGGCAGCTCCTCAAGCGGGAATATGTCGCACCTCGCAAACCACGAGTTATTCTTGGTTTTCTCAATCGTTCTTGGATTGTCGGCGATGCAAAAGAAAAACAAATGTTTGAGTGAATGAATTGCTGCTTTGAAGGGGCGGAAATCGCTTTTAAAACATGGGGGGGAGGGGGGGGACAATGAGGCCTGACATCTAGGACAGGGGTCGGCAACCTATGGCCCACGGTCCGGATCCGGCCCATTACCCGGAATCATCTGGCCCACAGGCCAGTATTTTTTTTCAATTGGTTTACGCAACTTGGGAGCTGCAGCCAGTCCAGGGGCATGCAGGCAACTTCAGGTAACTGGCACTACAGCCAGTCCCGGTGCTAGATGCTAGGAGCTGGCGGCCACTAACTGGAATCGACCTTGAGGGCTCCGGTCACAGAGCCTGTGGCCTTCCCATCACGGAGCTGTGGTGGCGTTGCAACTGGCCGACTTTGGAAGCTTCATGTTTCACAAAACATGGGGGCAGATTATCCCCCACCTCTCAAAACATGGGGGGGGGGGCATATCCTTCGTCCCCCCCAGGATTTCCCCCCATGTGATTTGTGCGAGCGGTGGCGGCTGCAGTCCGGAATGTTAATGGGTGACCACCGTAAACAAGAAGCTGCTGACGTCAGCATCCAGCGGAACTCTTGTCTGGTCAAACCCTCCCTATAATATCGCCCAGATGCACATCACTCCAGTTGACACAAAATGCTGGAGTAACTCAGTGGGACAGGCAGCATCTCTGGAGAGAAGCCAGCTGGTGACGTTTCAGGTCGAAACCCTTCCTGTAGGGTGAGTTATTCCAGCATTTTGTGTCTACCTTCGATTTAAAGCAGCATTTGCAGCTCATTCCTACACATATCTGTCGGGCTCACTAGACTACAGCCTTTTAGACATTTAGAGATGCAGCACGGCAACAGGCCCTTCAGCCCACCGAGTCTGTGCTGACCAGTGATCACCCCGAACAGTAGCCCAGTCCTCCCGGTTCCGCGGCCCACGGTGAATCTGTGGAGTTCATGGCCAGAGACAGCTGTGGGGGCCAAGTCAGTGGGTATTTATTAAGTGGCGATTGACAGGTGTTTGACAGATTAGTACGAATTGACAACGGTAACGAGGAGAATGTAAGAGAATGGGGTTGAGCGTGAAAGCTAGATTAGCCATGATTGAATGGTGGAGTAGACTCGATTGGGCCAAATGGCCTATTTCTGCTTCTATGATTTATGAACAAGAACCTTTGACCGGGGTGAGACTGATCCTTGACTATGCTGGCGGCCTTGCCGAAGCAGTGTGAAGTGATTCGATGGAAGGTGCGCTTGTTTGTGTGATGGTCTGAGCTACATTCGCATCTCTCTGCAATTTCTTGTGGTTTTGGATGGAGCTGATCCTAAACCAGGCTGTGATTCGTCCTGATAAAATGCTTTCTACGGCACATCTGTAGGATTTGGTGAGGGTTGGCAAAGACATGCCAACCTTCCTAAGCCTCCTGATGATGTTGAGTTGTTGCTTTGTTTTCTTGGTTATAGCTTCAATGTGGCAGGTCCAATACAAATTGCTGTCTATTCCTGGGAACGTGAAGCTTTCGACCGTGTCTACTTCGACACCATCAGTGTTATACTGATTACGTGTTTATTGCGTCGCTTCTTGAAGTCAATTACTTTCACCTTTGTCTTGATGATATTGAGGGAGATGTTGTCGTTTTAGCTCCAAGTTGCATGGTTCTCAATGCCCATTCAGTACACCGTACAGCATTGCAAGAAGCCCCTTGTCCCACTATGCCTGTGCTGAAATGATGCAGAGCTAAACTCATCTCACCCGCCTGCACATGATCCATCCCCATCCATTCCCCACTAGTTTGTGCATCGTTGCTCCTCACACATTGCACCAGGATGATGAGATGGAACCAACAAGCTATAGATTTCAGGTAGCATTTCACAAGTCAACTAAGTTTCTGTCTGAGAGGAGTTCAGTAAAGACCTTACGATACAGGGGCACTGTCATACGAGCTATGCTGTACACAAGCTAAAGAATAGTAGGTTACACTGAGGCAGTACACAAGAGTCGCCATGTTTCTGGCACCATCTGTTTTAGGATTTAGTTTAGTTTTAGTTTTAGAGATCCAGTACGGAAACAGGCCCTTCGGCCCATCGAGTCCGCGGCGACCACTGATCCCCGCACGCTAACATTATCCTACACACACCAGGGACAATTTACTTTGTACCAAGCCAATTAAACCATAAACCTGTACGTTCTTGGAGTGTGGGAGGAAACCGGAGATTTCAGAGAAAGCTCACGCAGATCACGGGGAGAAGGTGCAAGTCCATACAGACAGCACCCATGGTCGGGGTTGAATCAGGGTCCCTGACGCTGTAAGGCAGCAACCCTACCACTGTGCCACAGTGCCGTGCTGCCTTCCAGTTTTAGATTTGATAAACATCTAGAGTCATACCAATTAAGAAAGGCAGGATAGAGAAAACAGGGAATTATAGACCAGTTAGCCTGACATCGGTGGTGGGGAAGATGCTGGAGTCAATTATAAAAGATTAAATAGCGGCACAGTTGGATGGCAGTAACAGGATCGGTCTGAGTCAGCGTGGATTTACAAAGGGGAAATCATGCCCGACTAATCTTCTGGAATATTTTGAGGATGTAACTAGGAAATGGACAAGGGAGAGCCAGTGGATGTAGTGTACCTGGACTTTCACAAAGCATTTGTTAAGGTCCCACATAGGAGATTAGTGGGCAAAATTACGGCACATGGAATTGGGGGTAGAGTGCTGACATGGATAGAGAAGTGGTTAGCAGACAGGAAACAAAGAGTAGGGATTAACGGGTCCCTTTCAGAATGGCAGGCAGTGACTAGTGGGGTGCCGCAAGTCTCGGTGCTGGGACCGCAGCTATTTACAATATACATCAATGATTTGGATGAAGGGATTCAAAGTAACATTAGCAAATTTGGAGATGACACAAAGCTGGGTGGAAGTGTGGCAGATGCAGTTGAATATGGATACATGTGAGGTTATCCACTTTGGTGGCAAAAATAGGAAGGCAGATTATTATCTAAATGGTGTTAATTTGGGAAAAGGGGAAGTGCAACGGGATCTGGGGGTCCTTGTTCATCAGTCACTGAAAGCAAGCATGCAGGCACAGCAGGCAGAGAAGAAAGGTTAATTCCAGGGATGGCGGGACTGTCATATGTTGATAGAATGGAGCGGCTGGGCTTGTACACTCTGGAATTTAGAAGGATGAGAGGGCATCTTATTAAAACATATAAGATTATTAAGGGTTGGACACGCTAGAGGCAGGAAACATGTTCCCGATGTTGGGGGAGTCCAGAACCAAGGGCCACAGTTTAAGAATAAGGGGTAGGCCATTTAGAACGGAGATGAGGAAATACTTTTTCACACGGAGTTTTGTGAGTCTGTGGAATTCTCTGCCTCAGAGGGCAGTAGAGGCCGGTTCTCTGGATGCTTTCAAGAGAGAGTTAGATAGAGCTCTTAAAAATAGCGGAGTCAGGGGATATGAGGAGAAGGCACGAATGGGGTACTGATTGTGGATGATCAGCCATGATCACATTGAATGGCAGTGCTGGCTGGAAGGGCCAAATGGCCTACACCTGCACCTATTGTCTATTGTCTATAATGCCAAAGATGAACATGCTCAGTATATCTTTTAATTATGACAAACTGATATATTTTTATGAACTTGTCTCTGTTATGAAATATTAATGGCAGCACCTGTAGAGTGAAATTAAATTTTGTAGATTTAGAAACCCAGTGTAGATAACGGTAAATACTAAAGCTGCCAAACATTAAGTTGTAGATTCTTCAGCTATGGCATGTTCTTAGATTTGACATTAACCAAATGTACTTGGCATTGTTGCAAGTATGCAAAGCTGCACCTGAATGTCTGTGTACATATTAATCGGGTGAGATCTCGACCAGGAGATTTATGGAACTAAGTTATGAAGGGAATAAAGAATGTGGATGATTTGATAGCTAAACACGTACAGGAAGGGTTGAGGCTTTACACTGAGTAAAAGTAACTGGAATTATTATAAATCATATAACCATATAACAATTACAGCACGGAAACAGGCCATCTCGGCCCTTCAAGTCCATGCCGAACAACTTTTTTCCCTTAGTCCCACCTGCCTGCACTCATACCATAACCCTCCATACCCTTCTCATCCATATGCCTATCCAATTTATCATGGAATGAAGTTACAGGAGCGAATGTTCATAAGTTCTAGGAGCAGAACTAGGCCATTCGACCCATCACATCCACTCCACCATTCAATCATTAGCGATGTTACAAAACCTACCTTCAGCAGCGCTACAGCTCTGCCACTGGCCGTGTGCGCGACTCTGGCACCTTGGGGGGGGGGGGGGGGCGGGATTAAAATGCAGTTTTGTACTGCCTGTCGGAGGCGGATTTCCTCGGGCTGCTAGCTGATGAAGAAAAATCGGTCGGACTTCCGTTCCCAGTTTATTTATTTTTTAATTCGCTGGACAATTTAATAATTGGATTAAAATAAAAAACGACTTCTAACGCCCTCAACGCCTACAACGTGATGGATCGCAAGAACGGGACAAAACAAAGGGTAAGTCGTCTATTTTACATATAATCTTGCTTCTTGGGATGGCTTTCATCTAATTTTGAGATGCGAAAATGTTATTTGGGCCCCATATAAACCGGCAATTTCTTTCCTGCCAATATGGGGTTCAAATTCACCGCAAATGCAACGTTCCAATCGATCGCGTTCAAGAATCACCCACTCGCAACATGATTAAAATGGGGTTTTTTTGGGCATTCATGTCATAAGCCATCTAAATTGTCAATGTTTTGTGTTATTCTCTCTCCATGATCATTATTTTTAAACTAAATATTCACAACAGCTTGCGTCACATGTATTGTGCAAAAAACAATAATTTTGATTATAATTTAAGTGGATGTTTCTGGATTAATTTATGGAAATTAAACATTAAATTCCTTCCATTTGGCCTATAAGTTCATGACAGTGAGATTAAAAAATCATGTTATATTGTGAATTCTTGTGTGAATGTTATTTGGACACTTAAGCTATTTAAAAATGTTAACCTTTTCTTAAGAAATGGATAGATGTTTAGATCTAGTAATTGAATTTAGATTAATTGATTAATTTGATTTAATGAAACTGATTAATTTGAATTTCTTGTTGGGTATTTACTATTTTAGCGTATAACTTTATCTATAATAACTGAAAATTTCATTTAGTTCTCTTAATTTTTAAGAAAGTTATGGGCTTTTGACTGTCAATCACAGCTTTTGAGTTCAGTCAATGGAAAAGCAATAGGGGACTATGCTAATTTCCGAGTATGCAAATGGCCATAACTTTTTAAATACTGAAGATATGAAAGTGAATTAGGTATCAAATTAAACTTCTTTTTATGCTTTATCTGTTGGGATAAATTGCAGACTTGACTTTTAAAATCTCAAAATGTTGTAACATTGCTACAATCATGGCTGATCTATCTCTCCCTCCTAACCCCATTCTCCTGCCTTATCCCCATAACCCTTGATACCCGTTTTAATAAAAAATCTGTCACTCTCCACCTTAAAAATAGCTATTGGCTTGGCCTCCACAGTCTTTTATGGCAATGAATTCCACAGATTCACCACCCTCTAGCAAAATAAATTCCTCCTCATCTCCTTCCTAAAGGTACGATTTTTTACTCTGAAGCTGTGACCTCAAGTCCCAGACTCTCCCACCAGTGGAAACATCCTCTCCACAGACTCTATCCAAGCCTTTCACTATTCTGTATTTTTCAATGAGGTGACCCCTCATCCTCCTAACCTCCAGTGAGTACAGGTCCAGTGCCGTCAAACGCTCATCATATATTAACCCAACCATTCCTGGGATTATTCTCGTAAACCTCCTCCGGCCCATATCCAGCACTGACGGAATGTGCAGAAATCCAGTGATGGTGGCCTCCAGCTGTTCCGTACTGCCTACAACTAGGTCTGAAGATTACAAATCTTTGTTGGCACAAAACAAACATAATTCCATTACCGACTTAAGCTCAAGACTTTTCAATTCACAAACCTACAGTTCACCCGTGACCCCCACTGCCATACCACGGATTTGTGAAGATATCACTTCAATTCATCATGGATAGACACAAAAAGCTGGGGTAACTCAGCGGGACAGGCAGCATCTCTAGAGAGAAGGAATGGGTGACTGTTCGGGTCGAGACTATTCTTCAGACACAATTTACCATGGCAGGAATACTTGCACTAAAAGGCAAACAGCAAAAAGGAGCGCCAGGAGCCAAACACTGCATCCTTCAACCTGAATATATGTTTTGAAACGGCACTAATGACAGCTGTGTGTTGGCACACCAAGGCCCAAGCAACGTTCAGAGTTAACAGTAAACATATCACTGACAGATTGAAGTTGTGCCTGGATTAATCAGGACCACATTAGCTTCCAGCTGTAGCAGCTTATCACACTCCACACTTTATTTTCCATGTTATACCTCAACAAGGGCTACGAACAAACCTGCTGAATTCCAGCTTCGATGGAAATGGAGCTGAATATAAAGTTGCTGCATATATTGTGAGATTGCTACAGGCTGGGAATGATTTTGGTCAGACGATCTGTGAACGACTGACGTTCTATTACAATGACATTGCCTGGAGAGGCAGGAATCCTATATTTGCCACATTTGGGCAGTACGGTGGCACAACGGTAGAGTTGCTTCCTTACAGTGCCAGGGACCCAAGTTCGATCCTAACTGAGGGTGCTTGTCTGTACGGAGTTTGTATGTTCTCCCCGTGACCTGCGTGGGTTTTCTCCAAGATCTTCGGTTTCCTCCCACAATCCAAGGAAGTGCAGGTTTGTAAGTTATGGAGTCATAGAGTCACAGAGTGATACAGTGTAGAAACAGGCCCTTCAGCCCAACTTGCCCATACCGGCCAACATGTCCCAGCTACTCTTGTCCCACCTGCCCGCGTTTGGTCCATACTTGTCCTGTCCAAGTACTTGTCTAACTGTTTCTAAAATGTTGGGATAGTTCCTGCCTCAACTACCTCCTCTGGCAGTGGAGTCTGAAGAAGGGTCTCAACCCAAAACGTCACCCATTTCCTCTCTCCAGAGATGCTGCCTGTCCCGCTGAGGTACTCCAGCATTTTGTGTCTAACTCCTCTGGCAGCTTGTTCCATACACCCACCATCCTTTGTGTGAAAAAGTTACCTCTCAGATTCCTATTAAATCGTTTCTCCTTCACCTTAAACCTATGTCCTTTGGTCCTTGATTCACCTACATAACATCTCCTTGTAGCTCAGATACACTAGCCCTGGCAACATCCTTGTAAATCTTCCCCATACCCTTTCCAGCTTGACAACAGTTAATTGGCTTGGTAAAAACTGTAAATAATCCCGTGTGTGTGTAAGATAGTGTTGGTGTGCGGGGATCGCTGGTCGGTGTGGACTCGGTGGTCTGTAGGGCCTGTTTCCGTGCTGTGTCTCTAAACTAAATCTTTCCTAAATGGGGCCTATTTGGCCAATGAACTGTGAGATGATCCCACAGTACCTGCTAATTAATGAAACCTTCTATAAAGACTCCCTTCCTCCGAATACCCCAGTCTATTCCTCGCCCTGCTGAGTATTCCAGACAGACTTCAGGACTTGTATCACAAGTACTCTGTAAATAGGCCAAGGCTCTCATGCAGGGGAGGGCAGTGGATGTTGGCTACAGGGATTTTAGTAAGGCATCTGATAACGTCCCACATGGTAGGCTGATCCAGGAGATTAAGATGCATGAAATCCATGAAAATTTGGACATATTCAGATTCAGAACTGGCTTAATCTTGGAAGACAGAGGGTTAGGGTTGCCAACTGTCCCGTATTAGCCGGGACATCCAATTTTTTGGGCTAAATTGGCTTAGAAACATAGAAATTAGGTGCAGGAGTAGGCCATTCGGCCCTTCGAGCCTGCACAGCCATTCAATATGATCATGGCTGAACGTCCAACTCAGTTTCCCGTACCTGCCTTCTCTCCATACCCTCTGATCCCCTTAGCCACAAGGGCCACATCTAACTCCCTCTAAATATAGCCAATGAACTGGCCTCAACTACCCTCTGTGGCAGAGAGTTCCAGAGACTCACCACTCTCGTATGGGACCACTCTTGTCCCATATTTGACTGCTACTTCACGAGCACCAACGCCCCTTAAATCTCCCGAGTGCCAGCCCCCGCAGGAGCGAACACATGGCGAATTACCAGGTTTATCAACCCGCTCATCAGATCTGTTGCCGTTCGATGTCCATCTCGCCTTCTGCAAGATTCATCACAAGTCCGTCCCTCCCCCCTTCCTCCCACGGAAAGGCTAACACGGTTCTCTTATTCTCTGCAAAGTCTTGCCGTACGCCAGCCTCTTCTTCGGTCCTGAAGCTTGCCTCTTCTTTATCCATCTCTCTCCATCTCTCTCTCTCTCTCCAGCCTCAGCTCAGATACCTCGCATACAAAACAGCTGACTCAATCGACCTTGCATCAAGATATATAGGAGAGAAAGTGCACAGACACCAACAAGCCAGCTCAGGCGAGCAAGTGCATCTGCTCAACAGGGCAGGCGTATATCTAAATGTACCACAGGAAAGCAATTTTAATGAAACAGTAAAGCATTACAGCTGAAATGATCAACATGGCCCAACGCTGCCGCGAGGCCAGGCTAGTGAAATACCGTTTCTATTGAAAGTGCATCGCTTTTGCACTATCGTAAAGTCAAAATATCGTAATTCGAAGCATTGTAGGTCGAGGAGCGTCTGTACTCTGTAATCACCAGAGGGCTCGCTTACAGACAGTTCCTAGATCTGATACAACAGCGTGCATGTGTGTTGCACGTGCTGTCGACGCCACGCACGAGTGATTCACCTGTCATCCAATCACATGCCCCCTTATGCCCATCAGTTGCACGCTATATTTTGCCAATTCCTGCCAAAACAACACGTTTCAGTAACGTCTGGTGTTGTTCGGTCGGTTTGGCGTGTGCAACTATGGATAAACCTGCAAAACAAAAAGACTGTGCCGCTATAACAAGCAATGGGAAGCGAAAAAGGAATAAGCCCATCAGCGGTGACCGGACCAAGGCCTTCGGTACTTTATGCCGTCGGGAATTTGTGCCTTATTTTGACCTTTTGTCCCTTGTTTGCGAGTGAGAAAGTTGGCAACCCCACACAGGTTAGTGGTGGAACGGTGTCATTCTGGCTGGAGGTGTGTGAGCAGTGGAGTTCCTTAGGGTCCTTTGCTGGGACCTTAGCTGCTTGTAATCGGTGTATTTGACTGTAAATGTAGTTTGGTTGGTTGGTGTATTTGCAGATGATACCAAAATGGATGGACAATAGACAATAGGTGCAGGAGTAGGTCATTCGGCCCTTCAATGTGATCATGGCTGATCTTCTACAATCAGTATCCCGTTCCTGCCTTCTCCCCATATCTCCTGACCCCGCTATCTTCAAGAGCCCTATCCAGCTCTCTCTTTAAAGCATCCAGAGAACCGGCCTCCACCGCCCTCTGAGGCAGAGAATTCCAGACTCACAACTCTCTGTGTGAAAAAAGTGTTTCCTCATCTCCAATCTAAATGGCCTACCCCTTTGTTCTTAAACTGTGGCCCCTGGTTCTGGACTCCCTCTACATCGGGAACATGTTTCCTGCCTCTAGCGTGTCCAAACCCTGAATCATCTTATATGTATACAAGCCCAGCCGCTCCATTCTTTCAGCATATGACAGACCTGCCATCCCGGTAATTAACCTTGTCAACCTACGCTGCACTCCCTCAATAGCAAGAATGTCCTTCCTCAAATTTGGAGACCAAAACTGCACACAATCCTCCAGATGTGGTCTCACTAGGGCTCTGTACAACTGCAGAAGGACCTCTTTGCTCCTACACTTAACTCCTCTTGTTATGAAGGCCAACATGCCATTCGCTTTCTTCACTGCCTGCTGTACCTGCATGCTGTACCTGCATGCTGTACCTGCATGCTGTACCTGCATGCTGTACCTGCATGCTGTACCTGCATGCTGTACCTGCATGGAGTTACAGACAGTGAGGAAGGTTGTCAAAATATACAGTGGGATATTGATCAGCTACGGAAATGAACATTGAAATGGCAGATGGAGTTTAATCTGTTTATGGAGTTTAATGGAGTTTAATGGAGCGAGTGTGAAGTGTTGCACTTCTGGAGGTGAAATGTACGGGGAATATTCTTTATTCTTTGGAGTGCAGAATGTTAAGGGGGGACTTGATAGAGGTCTTTAAAATTATGAGAGGGATAGACAGAGTTGACATGGATAAGCTTTTTCCATTGAGAGTAGGGAAGATTCAAACACGAGGACATGATTTGAGAATTAAGGGACAAAAGTTTAGGGGTAACATGAGGGAGAACTTATTTACTCAAGAGTGGTAGCTGTGTGGAATGAGCTTCCAGTGGAAGTGGTGGAGGCAGGATCGATTTTATCATTTAAAATAAATTGGTTAGGTATATGGACGGGAAAGTAATGGAGGGTTATAGTCTGAGTTCAGGTAGATGGGACTAGGTGAGAGTAAGTGTTCGGCACGGACTAGAAGGGCCGAGGTGGCCTGTTTCTGTGCTGTAATTGTTATATGGTTATATGGTTATATGGAATGATGGCCCACCTGCGATAACCACCGGTGCAGAGGTTGAAGGTGGTTGGCTGCATCAATTTTCAATAATTACCCTTCACCACTGTGTCTCAAACCTTTATTCGTATCATAGTACACATAAAGGTCCATACAAAAATCCATGTCACCTTGTACTTTGGCTGGAACTGTATTTACATCTTCCCATTTAGGTTAGAATACATCATGGACACAGGCCATTCGACCCACAGAGACCATGCTTACCATCGATCACCCATGCACACCATCACTTCTCACACGAGGGACAATTTACAAAAAACAATTAACCTACAAACCTGCATGTCCTTGGAATGTGGGAGGAAACTGGTGCACCTGGAGAAAACCCACACAGTCACAGGGAGAAAATGCAATCTCTGTACAGACAGCACCCATAGTCAGGGTCACAACCAGATCTCTGGCGCGGTAAACAGCAACTCTACCGCTGCACCAGTGTTATGTCTTTGTGAGATTGACATCATTATTGTTGTGACATTGTTGTGCATGTCTGCTGTGAATGGTAATTTATATTGATGTTAATTCCAT
Source organism: Raja brachyura (assembly GCA_963514005.1). Next base: position 2,589,776 of record OY740809.1, read on the forward strand.
AACAATTTTGACACTGTACCCCTTTTGAGGTTAACCATAACTTATTATATGCTGTGAAATAGGTGTTAACCAACCAATCCTCGACTTGATCTAATTAATCCATCTGTGTGGAACTGACATCAACATGTTTCCACAGAATTACTAGACACTGAGTCAAACCATCATTTGGAGACTAATTATTTTTAGCAACACCCAGCATGATAAGAAAGTAATACATTTAAGTAGGCGATTACTATTTGAGGCCTTAAATCAACTCGTAATCTCTTATCCTTCAGCTCTTCATATCAATACAATCTGCAACATTGAAGAAGGAACTGCAGATGCTGGTTTAAATCGAAGATCGACGCAAAAAGTTGCAGTAACTCAGCGGGACAGGCAGCATTTCTGGATTGAAGGAATGGGTGATGTTTTGGTGGAGACCCTTCTTCGGACAGTGTGGGCCTCTGTAGCCCCCCAGCTTAGAGATTTTTCAAAGATTCACCACAGTCTGATCAGCTGGGTATGAGTCACAAATCAAATATGATTTGGATGTGCACACAACCACACGCTCTTAACATTGTTGATGAATATCAGTAACATTTTGCGTGATTCAGATTGATTTTAGCAGTAGATACATTAGTAAGCAGTAAGTGGATCTGCAGGTGAGTCATTATCTCATGTGTAAGTCAACAACAAAGGAGCTTTTGTTTGGTGATCACAGCCGTGCTGTGAGTACGAATGTGCAAGGCAGCAGAGTTTGCATGCTGCACCCGGTGTAGCCCCTAGTACATCGGCAACACCAAACCCGGTGTAGCCTCCTGTACATCGGCAACACCAAACCCAGTGTAGCCTCCTGTATATCGGCAACACCAAACCCGGTGTAGCCTCTAGTACATCGGCAATACCAAACCCGGTGTAGCCTCCTGTATATCGGCAACACCAAACCCGGTGTAGCCTCTAGTACATCGGCAATACCAAACCCGGTGTAGTCTCCTGTATATCGGCAACACCAAACCCAGTGTAGCCTCCTGTATATCGGCAACACCAAACCCGGTGTAGCCTCTAGTACATCGGCAACACCAAACCCAGTGTAGCCTCCTGTACATCGGCAACACCAAACCCGGTGTAGCCTCCTGTATATCGGCAACACCAAACCCGGTGTAGCCTCCTGTACATCGGCAACACCAAACCCAGTGTAGCCTCCTGTACATCGGCAACACCAAACCCAGTGTAGCCTCTAGTACATCGGCAACACCAAACCCAGTGTAGCCTCTAGTACATCGGCAACACCAAACCCGGTGTAGCCTCTAGTACATCGGCAACACCAAACCCGGTGTAGCCTCCTGTATATCGGCAACACCAAACCCAGTGTAGCCTCTAGTATATCGGCAACACCAAACCCAGTGTAGCCTCCTGTATATCGGCAATACCAAACCCGGTGTAGCCTCCTGTATATCGGCAACACCAAACCCAGTGTAGCCTCTAGTATATCGGCAACACCAAACCCGGTGTAGCCTCTAGTACATCGGCAACACCAAACCCGGTGTAGTCTCCTGTATATCGGCAACACCAAACCCGGTGTAGCCTCTAGTACATCGGCAACACCAAACCCGGTGTAGCCTCCTGTATATCGGCAACACCAAACCCGGTGTAGCCTCTAGTATATCGGCAACACCAAACCCGGTGTAGCCTCTAGTACATCGGCAACACCAAACCCGGTGTAGTCTCCTGTATATCGGCAACACCAAACCCAGTGTAGCCTCTAGTACATCGGCAACACCAAACCCGGTGTAGCCTCTAGTACATCGGCAACACCAAACCCAGTGTAGCCTCCTGTATATCGGCAACACCAAACCCGGTGTAGCCTCCTGTATATCGGCAACACCAAACCCAGTGTAGCCTCCTGTATATCGGCAACACCAAACCCAGTGTAGCCTCCTGTATATCGGCAACACCAAACCCAGTGTAGCCTCCTGTATATCGGCAACACCAATGGGGAGGAAAGCTGTTAGAGGGGAGGGTCAGGACAAGTTTTGTAAGTCCTGGATGCAGCTGAAGGAGGGTTTTGATACGCAGATGGTTCTGAGGGGGAGCTGGAGGGGTGGGGGGGGGGGGGGGGGGGCGGGGGGGGGGGGATTGTTTTGTGGCCACCTCTCTACCAAAATTGGAGAATTCTGTGTTCTTACATTGAATTTTAATGTATTTTAAATGCCATTATTATACCTGCAATTATTGTACTTGCCTCAACTACCTCCTCTGGTAGCTCATTCCATGTACCTACCATCATCTTAATGAAAAAAAGACCTCACATTTGGATCTTGCCTCTCTCACCTTAAACCTATACCCTCTAGTTCTTGATTTCACTATCCAGTGTAAAGGACTGTGCATTCACCCTATCTATTCCCCTCATGCTTTTATACACTTCTGGTACCTCTGATCAGCCTCAGCCTCCTGCCCTCCAATGAATTAAGTCTTAGCCTGCAAAATGTTTCCTTATAGCTCAGATGCTCTAGTCCTGACAACATCTTCATAAATCTTCTCTGAACTCTTTCCAGATTAATTACTTCCTTCCTACAGCAGGGCAACCAAAACTGAGCACAATACTTAGGTATGTTACAAAACTTACCTTGAGCAGCGCTGCAGTTCTGCCGCTCCCCGTGTGTGCGATTTTGGCGCCTTTCAGAGGGGGCCGGGCTTAAAGTGCCGTTTCTCTACAGACTGGGCAAATCGATCAATGTCGGGCGATTTCGTTGCGGAAGAAAAATCGCTCCGACATTTCATTAATGAAGGTATTTTTAAATTATGCTAGATTATTTATTATCTAGAGTAATTTAAAAATCACCTTCAAAAGTCGTGAGCGCCGACAACGGGAAGGATTTTGCGTAGAGGAGGAAAAAGGTAAATAGTTTATTTTTATATTAAAAGTTGTTTTTTTCTGGAGGCTTTAATAATATTTTCATGTTGCGAAATGGGGTCCAAAAAAAATGTATGTACCAGCTGTATTTTTTATACCGACTTCACAGCAAACCACAACGTTCCAATCCACTGCATTCCACTAAAACCCACTCGCTAGTTGATTTAAATGGCCATTAATTTACAGGCATTAAACACTAAATTCCTTCTATTTGGCCCAGAAATTCATGAAAATTAGATTTAAAAATGATGTTATATTGTGGATTATTGTGTGAATGTTATTTGGACACTTAGGTAATTTAAAAAAAGTTTATCTTTTCTTAAGAAATGGATAGATGTTTAGATCTACTCATTGAATTTTGTAATTAGCTACAATTAGATAACTAACTAATTATATGCTTTAATTTCAGGTCATCCTAGTAAGATGGTTTCATATTTGTTTCAGAATGCTTCAATCTATAATAACTGAAAATTTCATTGAGTTCGCTTAATTTTTAAGAAAGTTATGGGCTTTTAACGGTTCTAGATCACAGCTTTTGAGTTAAGTCAATTGAAAGGCAATGGGGAACAAGATGTTAATTTCCGAGTATGAAAATGGTCATAACTTTCTTAATACTGAAGATATTAAAGTGAATTAGGTGTCAAATTAAACTTCTTTTTATGCTTTATTTGATGGGATAAATTGCAACTTGATTTTTAAAAATTTCAAAATTTTGTAACATTGCTACAATACTTCAAATGCTTCCCAACATCTATCCTCAATACCCTAACTGATGAAAGCCATTGTACCAAAAACTTTCTTGTACCAGTACTCAGAGAAAACATAATAACATTAAAAAAGTGAGACATGGATTTTACTTTGGAGTCACGTGACTGATTCCGTGAAGAAGCCCGCCAGTCCGTATGCGCGTCATTAAGTTTGACGTATGCGCAATGACTGACTGGACGCGCACGTCGCTCCTTTCAGCGGTAAGTTTAAAACGCTCAGGTAAGTGCTTATACTTTATCTGAGGTTGTTGCTCCCGGTTCGGTTACTATCTTACAGAGTACTTGAACTTTGCGGAAACTATGTCTAGGGTGAAGAGGCGGGACGCAGCGAAGCCGGCTACTGAAGACCGCGGCCTGTGGGTAGCGGGCGGCCGCCGATTTCATCTTCAGGGTCGCTTGCAGAGGAGCCAGCGGCTACAGACTTGGTGCCGACAAAAAGCACCTTGGCTGCCCCGCAGGGGAGAAAAGCCACCAGGACGTCTGTCAGGGCCCTGGACTCAAATGCATCGGGCCAGGAGGGTTCTCCTCCTCCTATGGGCAGTGTTTTTGGGAGACTGACCCATATGGAGCACCTAATGGAGAGGTTGCTCCAAAGAGATATGCCCCAAAGAAGGGAGCTATCTGAGCCCGGGTATTATGGAGAACCCGCAGCAGCGGCACCTGTCTCAGGGGTGCACAATGTTTCCCTCGCTGAGGAGGGGAGCGTATGAGACCAGTTTTACACTGACTCAGATTACGGAGGCAAAGCTGGGGAGCGTGCATCAACGCATGAGGGGCTAACCCCGGGAGTACCCCCCATGGCATCCAAATTTGCCATCCTTTCCCAAACAGGGGAACCACTGTGAGAGGAGTTGGCCATGAGCATTAATTATATGGCCTCTCACCAGCTCCAAGATCAGGCCATGGAGGAAACCACTACCAAATACCATACCCCAGAAAACTGTGCCTCGTTGAATGTCCCGGCAGTTAATCACTCCACCTGGGGACACATTGGAGGGGGCATCAGAGCCCAGGAGACTACTTGCCTCAGGCATCACGGCCTTTGCCAGGTCGGTGGATGGGGGGCCCCTCTCTGATGTTCAGCAGGACGCCATGGCATTAATGTGCAATGCACATTGTGAGATCAATTCCCTCTGAAATAATGCCATCCGTCCTGCTCTAAACCCCAAATTTGCAGCATTGTGCAAGGTCGGAAACGTCCAGCCACCAAACCTCCTGTTCGGGGAAGACCTGCCTAAGCAGCTCAGGGAGCTGGATGACGAGGCCAAAACGGTTGGCCTAATGAAGGCCCTAACACTTTCCAAGACTTCATCTTTCCGGCAGCAGTACCACTACCCTCCTCTCGACACCAGCGTTCGCCGGATATGGTGGGCATCACGAACATCAGGCACAGAGGCCTTTTTTAGGGCAGGGCCCAACCTGGGCCATGTTCAAGATGCGCGGATGGCGCCCTCCAACAGCCCTACCCCCCAGACCTCGGCGGCAGAAGCAAACACCTTACTGCCGATAGCCACTGAGGTAAGTGAGTCTGGTTGTTTGTGTAACACATTTTCGATGGATCAGTTACAAGTTGGGGGGAGATTACAATTTTTCTTACATTAATGGCATTGGATAACATCTGACCCTTTTATACTGCGCAGTATACAACGTTTCCAAATTGAGTTCCTTTCAATTCGCCTCCATCCACACAGCATACACTGAGCCGCACTTTTATTCTTTCACAACAGGAGTGTGCAAATGCACAAGCTGAAATCGTATCTTTACCCAAGAAAGGGGTAATTGAGAAGTTGAGTCATGAGTCTTGCAAATTTGTGTCCAAAATATTTACTAGCCAAAAGAAGGATGGAGGATGCCGAATCATCCTTGATTTGACTGAGCTTAACACCTTTGTGCAGTATATATACTTCAAAATGGAAATCTTTGTTATTGCCAAACAACTGGTTTCCAAAGGATGCTACATGGCATGCATCAACCTCAAAGATGCTTACTATTCGGTGGCCATTCATGAAGACCACAGGAGATATTTGAAGTTTAGCTGGATGGGGCAATTGTGGCAATTTAAAGCATTGCCTAATGGGTTGACCTCAGCCCCCAGACTATTCACTAAATTGCTAAAACCAGGCCTGGGGCTACTCAGGGCACAGAATCATATAGTCATGGCATACTCGGATGACATCTTAATCATTGGGAAAACTGTGAAATTAGCTGAATTATTTGTGTCAGCTACCAAACTCATGTTTGAAAGACTGGGGTTCCTAATCCATCCAGTTAAGTCCAAATTGGTACCATCTAGAGTAATTGATTATTTGGGATTCACCATTAACTCAATTTACATGTCAGTGACTCTGCCTTGGGGCAAGCAATTAGATTTAATTGAAGCCTGCAGCAACCTCATTGTTAAGAACAAACCTTCTATTAGACATGTGGCTAGTATAATTGGCAAATTAGTGGCTGCTTTCCCAGCTGCTCAGTTCGGGCCTTTGCACTACCAAAACTTACAATGTGCAAAGGAGCAGAAACTTAAACTTCATAGAGGTCATTTCGATAGACCCATGCAATTGCCAGCTGAAGCCATTGCTGAGTCACAATGGTAGGTGACCAATATTCGTTTTTTCTCTAGTACTATTTTAGTTGATACACCATCAGTTATCCTGCAAACTGATGCCAGTGCTCTAGGTTGGGGTGCTACCAACACCGTCTCAAGCTGTGGTGGCAGATGGAATCTTCAGGAATCATCGATGTTTCAGTCACATGGTATTAACTACCTAGAGTTCTTGGGAGCACTCTATGGGTTAAAGGCTTATTGTAGCAATATGCATCATGTGCATGTTCAACTTCAGGTTGACAACACTACAGCAGTGGCATACATTAATCACATGGGTGGAAGTAAGTCCGTATCCTGTGATAAACTGTCTAACCTCATTTGGCACTGTTGTATTACGAGAAACATCTGGGTTTCAGCTATCTACTTAACCATATAACAATTACAGCATGGAAACAGGTCTTCGCGGCCCTTCCAGTCCGTGCCGACCATTTATTTTCCCCTAGTCCCATCTACCTGCACTCAGACCATACCCCTCCATTCCCTTCCCATCCATATACCTATCAGGTAGATATAACATGGTGGCGGACACCAGGTCACGAGAATTCAATGACAACAAAGAATGGATGTTGAATCATGAGGTCTTTAACGACATTGTCGTTCGGTATGGTATATTGATCTGTTTGCATCCAGACTAAATCAGCAGTTACCAAATTACGTTTCATGGGAACCAGACCCAGGGACTTTTGCAGTAGATGCATTCTCGCTACACTGGGGTGGAAAGTTCTTGTTTGTGTTTCCCCTATTTTGCCTCATCAGTCGATGCTTGGCCAAGATCTAGCATGACGCCGCCTCTGGCATATTGGCAGTACCAGACTGGCCGACTCAGCATTGGTTCCCACTCGTCCTAGCCATGATTACACTGCCTTTTATGGCTGTCCCCAAAAGCAGAAACTTGCTGGTACATCCTGTGACAGGGGAAAGCCACCCTCTTCATGACCAAATAAATGTATTAGTTTGCAGATTCTGAGGAGACCATTCTGGGGCTCGGACTTTCAAATCGTACGGTATATGTTATCACCGCGGCCTGGAGGAAGAGCACCCAGACACAGTACATTACTCATATAAGGAAATGGGAGATGTACTGCCATCTCTCATATTTCGTATGACACGGCTTCCATTACGGATATTTTGGAGTTTCTTTCTACACTATTCTATGATCAGAAACTCAGTTATAGTGCCATTAATAGTGCTAGGAGCGCTTTATCATCTTACTTATGGCTGGGGTCAGGAAACCACACTCACCACTTAATAACCACATTTATGAAGGGCATTTTTAACTCTATTCCCCCTAGGCCCAGATATTCACAGATATGGGATGTGAGCATGGTCCTCACGCTGCTCCGTCAGTGGGCACCAGCTTCATCTCTGTCTCTGCCTAATCTCACACTTAAGGTAGCCATGCTCGTGGCGCTGGTCTCAGTGCAACGGGTCCAGACGTTAAACAAACTTAGACTGGACAACATGGTAACATCTTTTCACAACATCACCTTTTTTGTTGATGATTTAATAAAACAGACCAGGGATGTCGGGGCTCAAATTAAGTGTTATGGCCTACCCTTTAGACCAACAGTTGTGTGTGGTAACTCACATACTACAATACATTAAGGTCACTAAGAGCCTCAGAGGCTCAGAATTATCCTTATTCATCAGCCACACCAAACCTCATAGGAAGGTTACAGTGCAGACCATTTCAAGATGGATAAAACAGGTTCTGGCACGTGCAGGGGTGGACACTGACACTTTTAAACCTCATTCCACCAGGGCTGTGTCTACATCAGCAGCGAGGAATATGGACGTCCCTCTCGACCACATTCTAGCGGCTGCGGGACGGTCTAATGAACTGACGTACCAAAGGTTTTATAACAAACCTATCGCCAGACCGGGGACTTTTGCTAATTCTGATTTAGGTTCTGTTTTATAGTTTCCCACTGGGTGAGAGGGGTCACTATTATTTTTCTTTGATTATTAAAGCATCAGCATTTTTATCTATGTCATGTTTGAATGCATTAATTATTCTCACTCATCCTGGTCAAGTGATGCAGTGTGTGACGCATGGACTCATTTCCACGGCATGAAATCACAGAGCTTCAAAATCTTCACAGAATCACTCACGTGACTCGGAAAGTAAAATAGTAAGATTAAACGAGAACTTACCAGTTTGAAGTTTGATCTTTATTTTATGAGGAGTTACGATGAGGGATTACGTGCCCTCCGCTCCCAACCCTCGTATCATGAAGGTCATCTGGTAGTTCTAGTTTTCTCTAGGAATCTTACTATGTTACTTCAACTACTGTTATCTGTGATTTCCTACCGCTGCTTTGAAGATTGATGCGCATGCGGACTGGCGGGCTTCTTCACGTAATCCCTCATTGTAACTCCTCATAAAATAAAGATCAAACTTCAAACTGGTAAGTTCTCGTTTAATCTTACTATTCTGGATGATGCTTTTGAGTCATTCAAAGGTGGGGAGGTCTGTACCCGTTGTGGGTGGTGTTCACTACTTTTTGTAATCTCCTTCGATACAGGGCATTCAAACCGCCAAACCAGGCTGGGATGCAACCAGTCAATATACTCCTTACTGTACACCCGTGGAAGTTCAAGAGAGCATTAGTTGACATAATAAATGCCCTCTCTTTTCTCAGTAAAGGCTTTGATGAGCTTTCTTTATGATCGCAGCAAGTGGTGGGTCCAGGGCAGATCTTCAGAGGTGTGCACGCCCAGCAACTTGAAGTTGTTGACTATTTCCACCACCGATCCATCAATGAAGACAGATTTGTAGATCTTCAGCCCCTCTCATCCAAGGTGAACAATCAGCTCCTTGGTCTGATTGACATTGAGAGCAGAGTTGTTGTTCTGGCACTATTCCATCAGATCATCGATCTCCCTCCTACACTCTGACTCACCGTTACCTGTCAGCCCTACAACTGTGGTGACATCAACACATTTGAAGATGGAGTTGAAACTGTGTCTGGCTACACAGTCAAAGGGGGAAAGGGAGCCGAGAAGGGGACTGCACCCGGCCTTGAGGTGCTCCTGTGCTGATGGTTTCATGGCATATGGCCAAATGCTGTAGCTTCGATGAGGCATGTTGGTCGGCATGGACAAATGGTGTTGAAGGCCTGTTTCCGTGTTGTATGACCCTATAACTATGCTTGTGCACAACCTTGTACAAAGCCCAAATCTTCATTTGTTTTCTGGTTCTACATGAACCAATGGCTAGTGACTCAGTGATTCAGAAACAAGATGGCTGTGTGTTGGACTGGAGCCTACCAATGGCTACAAACGGACCAGGCATGAAAATACTGACAGGTATGCAGAGTCCAGAGTAGGGATTTAATAAATAATTATGATGACATGCTTTTACTTGTTTGTGAGAGCTGATGTATCTCCCCCCCCCCCCCCCCCCCCCCCACTTTCTCCCTCTCTCTTTTTTTTGAGATAACAAGAAATGTTTAATTGTAGGTTCACATTTTAAAATTAATTTTGCTGAACCTCATCCCTCTCTATCTCGGTCTCCCCCCCCTCTCTCTCTCTGGGTCGCTATTTTTTTCTTTCTCTCTGTCTCTCTCCCTCTTTGTTTCTGTCTATCTCCCCCTTGGCCTTTCTCTCTGTCTCTCTCCCTCTTTGTTTCTGTCTATCTCCCCCTTGGCCTTTCTCTCTGTCTCTCTCCCTCTTTGTTTCTGTCTATCTCCCCCTTGGCCTTTCTCTCTCTACTCACTATTTGTCTCCCCCCCCCCTCTCTCTCACACACACTCTCTGCCTCCCCCCTTTTTTTTTTTTTTTTTTTTTTTTTTTTTTTTTTTTCATTTCAAAAACTTTATTCAACACAAATCATAAAATACAACACATCAAAACACAATCAAAAATCACACTATAATGAACACATCATTGTAGTACAGCAGTACATTCATTTATAATCGCCTCAACCCCACGCGGCGACCAGCGCTGACGGAAGGCCTCCAGAGTCCCCGTGAACACCGCGTGTTCCCTCTCCAGGGACACACGTGCACGGACGTAGGCCCGAAAGAGGGGCAGGCAGCCGACTCTCGCCTGACCGTCGACCGCCCGCTGCCTGGACCCACGAATGGCCATCTTGGCCAGGCCAAGGAGCAAACCGACAGGTAAGTCCCCCCCCCCACACTCGGCTCTCCCCACTCCCCGCCTTGTGTCCAAACACCAGGATTGTGGGGCTAAAATGCAGCCAGAACTTGAGGAACAGCCCCTTCAGATATTGGTACAGGGGCAGTAGCCTCACACACTCCCATATACCACATGGAATACGGTCTCCTCCTCTCCGCAGAAAATACATGCGGCAGACGAGCCCGTGAACCGACTCAAAAGTTTATTACAAACCACCGCTCCATGCAGCACTCTCCACCCCAGGTCCCCAATATAAAGGGGTACAACTCCCCTTATAGAAGGACCCCCACTGGGGCCCCCCGCCGCCTTCGGATGGTAACACCGTCCTCCATGGTGAGTCAGGACGGGAGACGAAGGCACGGTGGTTCAGAATGTGCAGGAGCATCCTGTACAGTGCGCGTCTCCTTGCATCACAAAATGGCATGCTGGTCATCTCAGAAAGGCAGCTCAGATTATGCGGAGCCGGAGGCCGAGAAATATCCCGAAGCCTAGGCCCGATGAGCAGATCTGACGGAGCAGGGTGTAAGCTCTATCTGAACCACTCTAGGCTCGCGCCTCTCCTCGACAACCACCATGACAGGATGAGGACCAGCCACACCCGCAGCCACAACATCCCCCTCTCCTCGTGGAACAACACTCTGGCTGAACACCACCAAATTCCTCACTCTTAACACATCCCTATAGAAAACAGGCAAGCCCCTTAGAGCGGGTCGACTGACACCCGCCACCGGGAGCCGCGAGACCCCCCTTAGGCAACGACCCTGACGAAAAAAATACGTGGCCAGAGCGTGCCATCTGGGAGGGTTCTCTACATACATGTATCTCCGCAGAGTCCTGAGACGGAGTGCCGCCACCTGGGTGCGCACGCACACCAAGGACTGGCCGCCCTCCTCTAACGGAAGACTCAGGACCGCCACGGAAACCCAATGCTTCCTATTTCCCCAAAAGAAATCCACCAGCTTCTTCTGTATAGCAGTTACAAATATAGAGGGCGGGACAAGAGTAGCCAGCCGGTACCATAACATAGAGGCCACCAGCTGGTTTATGACCAGCACCCTCCCCCGAAAGGAGAGAACTCCAAGCAGGCCTGACCAGCGCCCCAGCCGAGCAACCACCTTCGTCTCCAACTCTTGCCAGTTTGCCGGCCAAACATCCTCAGTGGGACTCAGGTACACCCCCAGATAGAGGAGGTGCGTGGTACTCCACGCATACAATGCCATCTCCTCGGCAGGGAGTCTACCCGCCACTGACCCACCAAAAGTCCAGAGCACTTACTCCAGTTAATCCTAGCAGAAGATGCAGCCGAGAAATATCTCCTGGCAGTCACGCATCCTCCGCAGGTCACCAGGATCAGTGAACATAAGAAGTACGTCATCGGCATACGCCGATAGAATCACCTCAACCCGCGGGCCAGGTAGGGCCAGGCCTGTCAACCTCCTCCGAAGAAGACACAGGAACGGCTCCACACAGACCGAATACAACTGGCCCGACATAGGGCACCCCTGGCGGACCCCCCTCCCAAAATGAAAAGGAGCTAGCACCGCGCCATTAACCTTTACAAGACACTCCGCAGCAGCGTACAAAAGCCGGACCCGGGCCACGAAGTGTGGTCCAAACCCAAACGCTTGCAACGTCCCAAATAGGTATTCATGCTCTACCCTATCAAAAGCCTTCTCCTGATCAAGAGACAGAAAAGCAGCTGACTCACCAGTACCCTGGACTAAATGAATCAGGTCCCTAACCAGGTGGATGTTATCCTGGATGGACCGGCCAGGGACTGTATAAGATTGATCAGGATGAATCAATTGATGCAGCACGGAGCCCAGGCGATTTGCCATTGCCCGTGCAAAAATTTTATATTCTGTGCAAAGGAGAGAGACTGGACGCCAGTTCTTCAACAAACGGAGTTCGCCCTTCTTAGGCAGCAAGACAACAACCGTCCTACGCCACGAGAGAGGCATCACTCCAGTCGCCAGGCTCTCCCCCAGAACCAACATATAGTCACCCCCTAGGACGTCCCAGAATGCTCTAACAAACTCCACCGTCAACCCATCCAGCCCGGGGGACTTACCCCTCCTGAGCTGATGCAAGGCGCGAGTCAACTCCTCCAAAGATAAGGGGCCATCAAGAAGATCAGCCTCCCCCCTATCTACGGTCGGTAGACCCTCCCACAGATCTTGCTGAGCCTCCACACTGAATCCTTCCGCAGAGAACAGGGACCCATAAAAGGACCTAACCAAGGCATTAATCCTCTCTGGATCAGTGACAGAGGAGCCGTCATCTGCAAGCAACTCCACGAGCTGTTTTCGAGCTCCCCGCCCCTTCTCCAAAGAGAAAAAGAAAGGCGACGCTCGGTCCAGCTCGTGCAGCATCTGGACCCGAGACCTCACATAAGCGCCTCGAGATCGCTCAAGCAGCAGACTCCTCAAAACCTCCTTCTTCCTCTG